>JAGVVM010000282.1:0-72216 GCA_019149425.1 Psidium friedrichsthalianum | reverse complement strand
CAGAGGAAGTTTTACGGGTAGATAGGAGGGAAGGGGATGAGGAATGGGGGCATGAGGGAGAGAAGAGGGGGAGGTGGAGTAGGGATAAGTAGAGGGGGAGGAGTGGAGAGTGGAGAATGAGGAGAGTAAAGGGTATAGGACAGGGGGAAGAGAGAAAGGGAGCAGAACAGAGTGGGGGGTGGAAAGTGAACAGTAGTAGACGTGAGGAGATAGGGATACTGGTGGAGGGTGGAGGGGTGGGGGACAGGAGGTAGTGGTAGAGAAGAGAAGCAGGTGTAGAGGGAGACAGGATAATAGGACATAGTAATGCTCGTGGCACTGTGCTATAAAAGACTGATGTGTGGCCGCCGCGTGATGGACTACCATGAATTCTCTCCTTTTCTAGCTCAATGGTTTGTTATAGTTTTATTTTCTCCCGTCCTAAGAAGGATGATATTATTCTCGGAGATGAATTTTCCACTACAGACTTTTCTTATTATTTGGTCGGGCAAAAATCCGTGCATCTAATCAGACATAAGACATCAATTTCAGTTATCAGAAGTACACAATGTGGACAGGAAAACATAAAGCATTGACCAGTCCAAATATGGGCATTGAACAAGACTTCCGTGGCCCCAAAACTAGATTCGACGGGGTAATGTATGGTACTGTGGATATAGATTCTGAATTTTGCAAAACTATTTCGTCTCTTGGCTAAGCAGTAGAAGCGTAGACGAACGAAGCTAAGTGGGTCTTACGCATCAATTGAGAGTAAGGATAAGATGCAAGTCAGTAAAGAATCATAATCGTGCTCTGTATGTCTGACATAAGTTCGTCCAAGATAAATTCATCAATATAAAATACTGAAGATTTCATTAACTCCATATCACATCACAGGATTGGCTAGCAAAGTCGGCCGCGTTACATTTTTACTACTAATTTTGTCGAGCATTTTATCATTGCACAATTATATCGTGCACAGACAATACAGTATGCCCATAAGGAAAGGATTACACAATGAAGGATTCGTATCAGTACTACAACAAACCGATCACGTTGAAAGAAAATTGGCGCCGATTCTCAAAATGCAGGATTGAGTCGACATCGAAAGTCTCCGTGGCAACGTTTTCCTAATTCTTTGCTACTACGGCAGGTATTATTCTGATTCTCACTCGCCCGTCCCTCGTGGAGATTTTTCAAGACCAGTTTGCCTATGAGGGGCAAAATCGTCATTTGTTGAAAAGACTCAAGAGAAGGAAATCTCATCAGGCTAATAGCGATTAAGGACCACAAGTCCTCTCCTTCGCAACTGGCCCGTTTTCCTAATTCTGAGGCTTTTCCCCTTTCTTCTGAATTTTTCTGGAAATTTTTCAAGATAATTTTCCATAATGTGAGGCAAAAATCCCAGTCATTCTTCAAAATATCCTATGAAGGAATCATCAAAAAATAGGATTTTGGCCTCACAGGTGCGTAAATGGCCCGTTTCCTAATTTTTGTACGAGTTTTCTTGACATTTTTGAAATTTTTCGAGGACCAATTGGCCGAGACATACATGGGCAAATATCGTCGATTTTGCGAAGATTGCAAGGGGGCGTCAAGAACTGCCAAATAATACGGGATTGGTTCGTGCTCTGGAGTTTTCTAAGACACACCTCAGGCCAAGTTTCCGGAGTTTTTCGCTTCCAAATTTTTCGCACGGAATTACTTTGAATTCTTCGAGAAACGCTATTTGCCATCCCTTAAAACGAACAATCACCCTCGTCTCCCCCGACCCCCCCCAAATTTTTTGAAGAGTGGAAGGCAAAATCGCGCTGAAATCTGATCCAGGTCTGAATCCACGATTAAACACATGGGACAGACCACCATGTCTTCTCCTCAATTTTTTGAGAATTTTTGGGAGAGCTACTAGACTGCTCGCCATGGCACAGATTTCGTTCCCTCTCATAATATAAGTGTAGGGGGTCGGGTAAAATCACACATCATTTTTGAAGATAGGTAAGGCAAAATCAGCCGAAAATAGGATAGACGGTTTTTAAAAGTTGAAGTAAGTGTTGAGCCCTATTTCGCCACGATAATTTTTATGGTATTTTTACAGTTTTCTGGAAGTATTTCTTGATTTTTCCGAAATTTTTCTTTTAGAATCTTTTTTCTATTTGTGATTTTTCTGAATTTTTAATCGTTGATTTCTTTATCTCGCATTTTTGTCGCTGAGTTTTTATTTGTTTAGTTGTAGTATCTCGTATCGGTATATTATGATTACTTACGATTTGTTAACCGGAGCTGTGTTTGGAGGTATTCTAATCAGAAGATGATCTAGCCGGCGGCCAAGGAGTTTCGATTCGTTTATTTTAAATACCAAGACCTCAGGCCCGGTCATAAACGACAACAATCATTGCGTCAGAGCGGCAATACTACGGCTGGAGGATGTGCACACTCGTCTACTGAGCCGAATGCACACTCTGGACGAACTCGAATTCTGACTCGAATGAAAAGCTGCATTTCTGTGCTTTTTTGCTATTTTGAAATTTGAATAGTCTTGTCCATGAGATTACATTGTTTCATAAAACGCACAAAAGAAAAATTCGTTTAGCCTAGAAGGGACTCTGTGCATATTGAGTCGCGCCTTACAAACATTCTGGCTGAAACAGACGGACGTTTTGAGACAATTAAACACGTGCGAGCAAGCATCCTGCGTAGCTTGCATTTTCCAAGTCAACGCGATAGACTTGGTTGTCTCCCAATTTTTAAATATGATGGAGATTTGCACTTGGAGTTTTGAATAAAAAAAAGGGAAGCACATAATGAGGATTTTTTTTTCTTTGTACGCTTAAGTCCTCTTAACTTCAAAAAAGTCCCAAGCTCTCCCTAACCGAGTCCCTAACGCTATAGCAGCACTAGACACAATCCCCCTTTTTTGTCAGTTTATCTATTTTAAAAATGATTTCATCACGAATATTATTGTTCGTCTATAAAAGGGTTCTCTATTAAGATCTTTTTTTTATTTTTTTGGTCATAAGTGGTTTCTCACACACAACGTTTGTCAATTCATTTTTAAGTCTTTTTAAGTATTTGTGTGCTTTAAATTTGAGGTTCTAGTTTATATATACACTATTCACTCCGTAGTGACCTTGCCTTTACATCCAATTATTGGCGAGGATCACACACCCCATCTCAGGACAACCTCAATTTTAACTAGAAAGTTCTCGCACAACCTTCCTGCGGCCCCGCCCTACCTGGACTCCTGTTATCTACCCACAACCCTCTACCGTGGGTGGACCAGATCCCCTACACTACACTACTTTTATCGTGTCGTCGACACGCCTAGACAAGTTCTAATTTTTAATATATTTTATACATTTTTTAAAACAAAAATTATTTTAATATTTTTCTTTTTTCCTCTTCTTTTAATATTCTTTATTTTTTTCCTTGCATGAGCTAACGTGTTAGTCCAAGCAGCCTTAAAGGTCTTTCTTGATTTTTGCAAAACTCTAAGGTCAACGACTACTATTTAACGACAAACAAGTAAACGAACCCTGGTTTCGGGATACTCACATGATCAAACAGATAGGCAAGCGCGCCTCGAATAGGATACCAAGCGCCAAAAAAATTATCAAATTTTTGTCTTACTTAAGCATTATCCGTGTCCGTTGAGCATCGTTCTCACGAGCAGCTGGCCATGCCGTGCCTATGTACGAGTGCACTTGTAGAACCCCCGAGCATGTTTTGTAGGAGGTACTTATGATTAGACCAATGGTATACAGCTCCTTCTTATGAACCCATTCATGCCTATTATACTATTCCATGCAAATCTCTGTGCTACTGAAAATCATGAGGTGATCTAGCATATGGCGCAAGAAACGTTAACGCGAAATATTTCCTCGGGATTTTTTTGGCCAAAGCATTCTTTAAGAGAAGTTGTTAGTATGGATTTTATCTTTTTGGTTGCCATCTGCTGAGTACCATATACCAGTGCAATAAGTTTTGAAAATTTCCATCATATGGCAAACTTACCCAAGGTTGTTCTAGATTTTTTAGACAATTATCCCTAATTAAACTAATCAAGCGGCACAGCTCAACTGCTGCTCAAGCCCAACTGGATGTAGTTAGGAGCGTACTAGAACTGCAAACACATCTAGCTCAAGATCGTTGAAGTTAATTTTGTCTTAGCACCGGATGCGATAAGATATCATGATGCTATTAATGACATATGAGAGTACCAATTTGTTGCTCCATCGATTGTTGCACATCGGTTATTAACTGCTAACATACTACTGCGAGTAGTATGGATATTTTCTCATAACTCTCCAGCATGCACTCACCTTGAGTTTATTGCCTGACACAGCAGTGCAACAGGGCGAGTGGTCGACCTGCTATCTAACTCTTCACACATCTACTCAAAATCCACCAACAATGCGAAGGATGAAGAAAAGACGTTACGTTTTAACCAATGCATGTCCAATATCAATGTCATACCTGACGATGCGACTAAGATAAGGCATGATATGTCGTGTGACCATGGCAATTCCTCCTAGCTTAAAATGCTGCATCTCACTATGGTTGCAGATTACAATCGCCTAACCTCTTAATCAGCCATACATAGTGCATACTGTGACCTTCTCTTTTTCGTACCAATCTTATTATCTATCGCCTACCAAAAAGGCTGGTATGCAGCAGTTAAAGGGTTCAGTGGACCTATTTTTCATGTTTCACCATAAAACAAAATTACCTCTAAAAGGAAGTTCTAGCAAGTTTATACTTGTACAGAGATGGCCAAAATTTAAAGCTACCAATAAAAGCAATTATTAGTCTATGAACTTCTTCTGATCGTGGGACCAATTTCTGTCCATTAACCTTTTTGCTCAATTTCATCAATAAAATCAAATTATGGGATCGAGGCTTTTGGAAGCGTACGAACGTCTGAACCGCAGATCCAAAACAAGCATGATTTCCTAACCCCATTATTGTCTATGGCATGACTATTCACGACCAATGTCCATATATCTATCAAACCCAGTTCTGAGCGAGCTCATTCATGGGGTATCTATAGCGCAATTTTCACCTTAATTCAATTGGAGGTCTTTTCACATGAAAGTATTTTCCTTTATATGAACTGTCCTTTTCGTGCCGGATATATATACTTGTGGATGCCTGATACGTCAAACTCGCTGGCGATCAGATCTCATCTCAATTACTTGAGAAGAAGGGAGTCTTGTATGTTGTCAGGTATGTGGCCAAAAATAGACAGGGACGCCTCTCGAAGCAGGCGTTAGAGCTTCTTCTACCATCACCAAGGTTCACTTGTGCCATGTGTGATGATGACTGGAGTACCCTAAATGAGTTGCCCCGCCAGCCCTCGAACATCCTACACAGGGGTCGAGTCCTCCAGACGTTTTCTGCTTGCCTCTTTCCTAGCCTAGATCTATTGAGGGCACAATCGTGCCTCATCTAGAGCTTGGGGCGGAAAAGGCTTAGGCTGAGGCGCCCTTTGCTATAGGCAGTTGGTAGGGGGCCCAGCAAGCCCCCATCTTAGACTATTCAATGGCTCGCTCCAAGGGCTTCAAACATCCTCGTTCATGTCATTCTTTCGATTATTGACCTGACTACCTCACGCAACGAGAGGACATAACCACTTATGAGCTGACTCAAACTCTCTTTAAAGAGATTTCGAATAGCCTCCCAAAAACAATCAAGTGGTTTGGCTGCATCTTTCTTGGACTTCGGTCAAAAGTGAAGCAACTATAGCTGAGTGTTTGAAAGGGATGCAAGATTCCTCGCATAAGGGAGCTCGCGTCTGTCTGATTCCCAAGTGAACGTCAAACAGCTTCGTGTTCGTTTTTGTGTCTTTTGCTTGTGGTGTGTTTTTCTCTTTTCTTTTGTCCTGATGTGACTCTCCCCAACCAGCCTCTTCCTCGTACTTTTGATCGTTTCATTGCAGATTTCGAGTTATGTCACAGACTTCAAATCTCAGACCATACCTATTACCTAATTGGGCCTCGCGTTCACACCTTATATCATGATTGGATTTATTCACATTTTACAAATAACTTCAACAATTTGGCACTTTATATGATTTTATAGACCGACCATAGGCACGTACATAAATTGTACGGCTTAATATGCAAGAGGCATGTGAGATATTAAATTAACTTTTCAAGTGACTTGGTAAAACTGTTAGTCTATTTTATAATATGTTGCTTTCTTTCCACTGTAAAATAAGAGTCTTAAATAGACATAGTAGTCTACTGTCGTGCAAATACATGTGAAAAACCTTTCACACGCTTCGAGCGATCATGGTTTGCTACGCATTGGTTTGACTCCCATTACTAATAGCTTAATAGGATATTAAAATCTCTTTATGCCCAAGTGACTCCTTACGCGGAAAAGTATAAAAAAAAATCATAAAAACTATTGCATTGATACTAGGCTGAGCCAAAAATCAAAGTTTCATCATCTAGAAACACTTGGTAAAACACTTCCCGAAAATTAGCCTTTTATGATTACTATCGTTAATATCTTGCAAAGTGGTGCGACAAGCGAATTAGATCACGGAAAAAAGAAAATTCATAGAGTTATAAAGACAATCTTAAATGAACCGTTGTGCAAAGATAGAAGGGGATACATAAGAGCAGATATTGGATAAGTCTGAGAGGAAACAATAGATAAAGACATTTCCACAACACGATGAGTTGTACTGAAGAACTAACATTTGACAATTCATTGGATCGAAGGTTCGGATATGGCAGCAACCGGATTAACATGAACTATCAGCATGAACACCCCTCTGCGCCTTGCAACGTTCAAATAAAGATCATATAACTAAAGAAATTCTCGGGGTTCGTGTTTTGAAAAGTTATAATAAAAAAAATGCAGGTCTGTGCAAACGACCACATGTCCAAAAGATCTTTTTTATACGTATCAAATGCGAGTTGATTTCTAAGAGGAAAACATTTAGAAAGATTTTTTGCAGATAGAAAATACATGGTTCTGCCGTTTGGGTGAAGACAACACGCTATCCACGGATCTGCAGTGGTATCCCAAATAAATTGCTGCTTATATTTGAAAAAAGGATGTCAATTTAGTCCCTGCACATAACTTTATTAGTGCCAACCTCAATCACTACAACTTTTGCACATTTGTTATGGTATTTGCGTCAATCCAGCCAAATTTTGGCCAAAAATTCTACAAGAATAGAGTGTGTAACGTGGACATTCGGTGATGTTTGCCTACCCGTTGATCTTACGTAACAGTATAGGACATGAAACGTGACATAAAATATTTCGTTTAAATATTATTTTAATATTTTAAAGAAAAAACCAAAAAAAATATACTAAAAATTTTAAAATAAAACAAAAAAATCCCATTAGATCTAGCCATAGAAAGACGCCACGTATGGACAAGTGCGACGTCTATGGTGTACCGCAAAATACTTGTATGGCCAAAATAAGATTAAACTCAATTAATAGAAATGACAAACAGTTTACATAAAGAACTGAAGATCGCGAATAAGAACAAAAGGCTTCAGAGCGTGAGAGATATGATTGCACGACTAATAAAGATGTTTGTGATGGGACTAGCATTAGAAGGACAATCCAAAAGGGATTGTACAGAACTGAATCTCGATCAACTATAAAGGGAATATTTAGAGTACTGAATTGGCAAAAAATACAATAGATTTAAGCTTTTTTTTACACTTTTCCCAAGAGAAAATGAATGTTAATGATTGCACCGATATAATGGTAGTATACATACTAAACAGAGAAAAAAAAAAAAAGAGAGGGGGGACTGTTCTACTAACCCTGAGGCAAGTTGGAATTTAATATCAATGCTCACTTAATATGTTCGCGATAATGTGCGTGGTATGCCTTCATGGTACCTCCATATGGTTCTAATTTGGCACTTCTGAAAATGTCGGCATCAATAAAAAGAGAATGATGGGTCGGACGCAACCATGTTTTGATATGAGGTGGCGATAATTAATGCAACCTAAAACTTTGAACAACCTACAATTAGAATTTTCTTCATTAATGGGAAAGAGCTATTAATGCCTGAGTTTGATGAACACTAACTTCGTTGATAAGATCTATTAAGGAAAGATTTTAAATCCAAGTGGGACATGTGCAGCTTGAACCCGACAATTTCAACAGACTTTTTTTCTGCAAAGTTCCTCTTATTTGTAGAGGAGGGTTAAACATGACTATGGTATCTCTTAGGCGGGGACAAAGGGAACAGCTCTTGCTTTCTTCCCCCTCCTTCATCTGGCTGATATGTATGGGATCATATGTATTATAGATCTCACTGTTATTACACATTATGCAAGTAATAATATTGATCACGCGAGGATGCTTGCATTGGGTCCCAACCAAATCAAGGCTTTTTTCCAAATTACGTTTTAAAAAAAGTCCATTTACCAATTTAGGACCAAAAGAAATTACCAAAACATGGTTAGTCTAGCGGTCTAAGTGTCGGACGGGCTCTGGCTGTCTGTCAATAAGGGGGGGGGGGGCGTGCCGAACTAGGCCTCAGTTCGGGTTTAACTATCCCAGCTAGACCTGCCTTTGTGGTGGGCACACAAACTTCCAACTGTAACTCATCTGGTGAGCGGGCAGGCCCAAATGTCGCACGGAGCTTGTGCGGCAGCCTAAACAGCTGCATGAGCCCCAGTGTACCAATTGGCCACAAGGGCCGCGTGAGGGCAATTAGCCATGCCTGGGTTTTGTTTTATTTTATTTTTTAGTTTTTATGTCTTATGATAGTAGGTGTTGTTTAGGGAAAATATAGAAGGATAGCTGGAAAAGTGTTATAAATATAAAAATAATTCCAAAAGCGCAAATGTTATAAATTAAAAAAATAAATTTAGAAAAAATTATATTTAAAAAATTTATATAAAGTGATATATATAAATGGATTAAACATAATGTTATAAATTCAAGAAGAAACAGTTTAAGGAAAAAACAGAAATTATATTTATACACAATTTTATAATAATTTTATATTTAAAAAGCATTTTAATTATTTTAATTTTTATAAAATTTTATAGAAAAAATTTATATTTTACAAATTTTATTATAAATATAAAAATAATTAACACAAAGTTATACAAATGTTATAATATCAAAAAGAAATTTTAGGAAAAATTATATTTACAAGATTTAATAATAATTTTTATATTTATGTAAATTTTTTTTTAAATTAATTTATATTTATAAAATTTAAAGGGGGAGAGGGGGACGCACGGGTTAAAGATAGATTGAAGAGGGAAAAGATCTACGGCGACAATTTAACCAGGTCAGGTGGCCTGAAAGAAAATATTCCTAGGAAGAAAGGTTATCTTATGGTCCACTATACAGATAATGTACAAACCGGACCCCACTTATTTTACAATAATAAAAAACGAAATTTAGACTACCTGTTGTTTTACTATTTATAAGCATTTTTTATAAATATATTTTTTTGTAAAGTATGTCCGTGTTAGTTTTATAAATTAGGTAATTAAAACAAATGTATTACTTTTAGTGGTTTTGTGCGTCAGCCTTGTAGGAAAGACTTTGTGGAAAAAGGGCGACACACATGTAGTATGTGCCAAAGGAGTGCCCGTAAAGAAAGACAGATTTATTCTTTGTTGTTACTCTGGATATATGTGAATGTACTTTGGTCTGACTTATAAAGAAATTTATCTTTTGTGTACCTTTATTTCTAGGAATTTTTTCCTATTTATCAACCTTTACTTTTTTTACACATTCATTGTATGACAATTTAATAAAACTTTTATGTTAGATAATAAATTTGTACATCGTAATTTATGTATGGAAGTGGGAGGAAAGGTTTCTAAAGAATATGGGTGGGCAAAATTATAAGAAAAAAGGGGTGGGAATAGGTGTACTGGAAGGGGGGAAGAAAGGTGGGTGTAAGTGGAAGGAAAAGGTTAAGAGAAGAGGGAAAGAAGGAGAAAGGGAAATGAAGGGCCATTTTTGTGAGCAAAGATATATTCGGTTATATGTGATGTCCTAAGTTCTTCAAAACGACAATATCATGAAAAATGACTAGGAAATAATGAAATTAAAAAAAAACGGCGTCAACATAGTGATTTTGGGCTATTGGGTCCTTTCGCATGGGCCGCTGATCACTAACATGTTGCAATCCTAAGTGGGTGCCTTTCTCAAGTCACCGCCGAAGACCCGTCCTTCATGACAGGCCACAAGTTCCATTGTCTTACAGCGCGGGAGGAGCAGGCATCTGTGGGCGGGGGGGTATCCTGCTAAACCAAAAGAGAAAAAAAGGAAGGAGGGACAGGTGAAGAAGGAGGGAGAAAAGAAAAGAATATGTTAAAAAGGCGGAGTAAACACCGCACCATTTGGACCTCAATATTGTTAATCAATCCACTTTTTTTCCACACCCTAATATTGGACCAAAAGCCCTCCAAACATCACCTCCTGCACGCACCAGAATCTTTTCAAAGGTATTCCTTCAAAATTCCCTTCCCTTACAGCTCGATCCATTCCCTGACTTCTGTTCAAGCAGTCCCGTTCTACTCCCCTCCGTTTCTCACCAGAAGCAACTTTCTCTTCCCGTCGTTCACCCATCCACCCCTTCCATTCCTAGCACGCTTACTGCGTGGCCTTCTCGTGTACGGGCAACCTTCCCGACCGTTTATGTGCCGTTTAAGGCCTTGTTCATCATCCACCAAAAGCTCCTGTCGTTATGGTGATCTTCACTGGCTAACCGAGATTCTTAGCTACTCTGCCTTCTGCCAGGTAATGAAATAAAGTAGAACGCCGACCCTCGTACCGAATTGAACGATGACTGGAACTGCGGCTTTGGTAGCACGAAGAGTAAGAGTATGAGGATTCATTATTACCTTTGCACTTCTTCTTGGTGTTTGTCATATATTTAGATAAGAGCGGGAATGGGATCAGCTTGAAAAACGTGTTTTGCAGAAGATTATATTTAGTGATTGCTCAGATCGGTTCTTGTATAAATACTACTCCTGAGAGCTTTGTTTTCCCACAGGGCTTCCCCATTCAAACAGGAGGGCACAGAGCGAGAGAGAGAGAAAGATGGCAGTTTTGAGGCGTGATGGGTTTTCGAAGTTGTGTCTCCTGAGAACCTGCAATCCTCCTCGAAGTCCCTGGGCGTTAAATTTTTCTCACCCCTGCCATCGCCGTGTTGGCCTTCTTTGGCTATTTTTTTTCCCTTTTTTTTTTTTCCGGTCGAATTTCCGGACGTCTGAACGCATTCACCAGTTTGTTATATAATGATGAGACAGAGATGGAAAACAGAGAGCGTTCTTGTTCCGGTTTTGTGATTGGATTCGATTGGCTTTACACCCGTGCAGGAACTGACGAATAAATGACTGGCCAATCGAGGAGGTGCGCCTCAACGGTTTCGGACCAGGATGACACCCGTCGCGGGCTGACCGCCTTGACCTTCCAGGACTGCTCCTTGGAGTAGTCCTCTTGCGTTTGCCTTAGCCTGTCGGGAACCAATCTTCGGCTACCGCTCGAACCAGAATCTACATCTCCTCAGTTGCGGTACAGAATTGGTCGCGCTTCCCGTAGGAAAACTGATGTGCCGCGACGCTTTCCTTCGAAGCCAATCCAGTCCCCTTCACACGAAATTGTCCTTCTTCGCTCAACCCGGGACCTTTCAAATCTGAACGAACATGTCCTGATCACCACTTCGAAAACTCGGGGAGCGAGCGGTGTCTATTCGGTGCACTAGTCGCGCGTCAAGGCTTTCTAATCACAAGGGCCTCCATCTTGTCGCAGCCTTCATGCTATCACAGACTACACAGGTATGCCCTTACAAAGATCAGATTTTATCTTGAATCATGATATGAGATGGGTCAATAAAGCCTAGATTAAGATAAGATTTCTAAAATAACAAACAAGTGGTAAAAGTAAATACACGATATGCGACTTGCCAGGTAAGATCGCATGCGACGGTCTTTTTTACTGGTTGTGTTTATAGCGAGCGAATCGTGATTACTTGTATAATTATGTAAGAATTTTTTCTCATAATCGTGTACAATTCAGATGCTTGGGTATGGCTGGGCCGGCATATTCAGAAAAATACCTGGTAGACTCCCCCTACATGTGTGGCCCTCAAACTCGTACAGGTCTCCCTCTTCAGGTACTTTCTTTTCCATCTGTCTCTATCTTTCACAATGCGACGCTTCCATTCTCCTTGGAATACAACGTTGATTTTGTTGTTTGTTTGCAATTACCAACCTCGGTAACATCCAGCGCTTTGCATGAGAAGGAAAAGAGATCCAAGGGAGGAATACAAGGCTTCAATTCTTCATAATGATCTTCATAGCAAGCTTTGCTTATTATGTGATTCCGCCTACTTTTGTCCCTTCGATATCTGCCATCTCCATTGTTTGCTTGATATGGACTAAGTCGATCACAGCCCAGCAAATCGGCTCCGGCCTCCACGGCTCGGCTTGGGTTCGTTCGGCCTCGACTGGTCGACGGTCGCAGGATTCTTGGGGCAGCCCTTTGGCCTACCCAGGCTTCGCCATCATCAACGTCCTTGTTGGTTTCTTCTTGATGGTCTATGTTGCTCTCCCCATCCTGTATTGGACCAATACATACGAAGCCAAACGGTTCCCCATCGTATCCTCCCATACTTTTGACGCGACCGGCCAGAGCTACAACATTACTCGGATCCTCAATGCCAAGACTTTCGACATCGACATGGAGGCCTATAATGGTTATAGCAAACTTTACCTGAGCGCCATGTTTGCAGTCACTTATGGGTTGAGCTTCGCAACCTTGTCAGCTACGATTTCGCACGTCGCCCTTTTCCACGGAAAGTAAGCTTCTTCGGTTCTTTCTCATTGTGACCCTCTTTCTTGTTTTGTTTGTTAGTCCAGTCCCTGAAAGAGGATTCTGTGCTAACGAAATTTGCTTGGTCAGAACAATAGTGAAGATGTGGAAGAAGACAACAGAAACATTGCATGGTCAATTTGGAGATGTGCACACAAGGATGATGAAGGAGAACTATGAAGCCGTGCCTCAGTGGTGGTTTCAAATAATCTTGGTTGCAATGGTGGCGCTTGCTCTGTGGGCGTGCGAAGGTTTCGACCACCAGCTCCAGCTGCCGTGGTGGGGAGTTCTGCTCGCGTGCGCGATGGCATTTTTCTTCACTTTACCTATCGGGATCATCGCGGCCACGACAAACACGGTAATCTATATATAGGCAGCACGAAATTTCTAGTAGATAGAAGCGATTTCTCAACGATGAATTGCATTTTCTGCAGGCGCCAGGGTTTGAACGTGATCACGGAGTTGGTCATAGGGTATATGTATCCGGGGAAGCCTCTCGCTAATGTAGCATTCAAGACGTACGGGTACATCAGTATGACCCAAGCTCTCACGTTTCTGTCGGACTTCAAGCTAGGTCACTACATGAAGGTCCCACCCAAATCAATGTTCGTCGTTCAGGTAATATTACCACACAATTCAAAAACTTTCGAATGGATCGACATGCTTTCGAACCGAGACTCATATAACATTGTTGCGAATTTTCCCATGCTGCAGTTGGTGGGGACTCTTGTCGCGTCGAGTGTGTACTTCTCGACGGCATGGTGGCTTCTCAACAGCATAGAGAACATCTGCAACACGGAGCTCCTACCGGAGGGAAGCCCTTGGACATGCCCCGGAGACGACGTCTTCTACAACGCTTCCATCATCTGGGGAGTGGTCGGGCCGCTCCGAATGTTTGGGCCGCTCGGGATCTACCCGGAGATGAACTGGTTCTTCCTCGTCGGATTCCTCGCTCCCGTCCCCTTCTGGTACCTGTCGCGAAAATTCCCCAACCACAAGTGGATCCAGTACATAAACCTGCCAATCATCCTAGGAGCTACACAGAGCATGCCCACCAGCAAAAGCCGTGCACTATCTGACTTGGGGTGCGGTTGGGGTCTTCTTCAACTTCTACATCTACAAAAGGTTCAAGGGGTGGTGGGCTCGGTACAACTAAATCCTGTCCGCTGGTCTGGATGCCGGCGTCGCCTTCCTGGGAGTGCTGCTCTATTTCTCCCTCCAACAGCAAGAGATTAGCGGCCCAGAATGGTGGGGACTTATGAACGACGATCATTGCCGGTTGGCTTCTTGCCCTACAGCTCCTGGGGTCCGTGAGCAAGGGCTGTCCGGTCATAAGATAACGTCCGGTGGGAAATGCTTTGTAATTGTGTAAGACTGTCAATGTTCCCTCAGATGATGATGATGTCCATATTAAGGGTTCGGAAGCCAGACATGTTGGAGAAGATGGAACAGCTCTAGTTGACAAACATTTGCTCGTTGGGGAGCCTAGAAACTGATTGTACATTTGGCATGAAATTTCGCATTTAAGGCTTGGTCGAACACCTATTTACACAAGAATGTTACAAGCTTTCTTACAATTGAATAATACCGAATTTCCGGAACTTGTCTTATTTGCTACTTCAGGAAGGTTTTCAATGCTGTTCATAAGCATGTTACTTGAAGGAACTACTTGGTCATCTCTAGTCGTTCGTGGGAAAAGCTTGGAGCCCATGTCTGCCAAGCTCGTGTGGCTGCAAACATGTGATGGTTCCTCCTTTCTTGGTACGGGCTAATCATGGCTGACCATTCATATAATATTCAAATATTAAGCATACGTTCATCTAATAGTCGAAATTTTTAGAATAATCCCATGATATAATTGATCACTATTATGTACTATTAAAAAACTCAGCACCCTTCAAGCATCTCGGTTTACATACATATCAATTAGAGCATTTCAAATGTGCGACATTTCTGTGAATTAAACCACTTCTGATTGACAACTCCTAAACCATCCTGCGGAGATCAACCGCACCTGGATCAACACAATCTCAAGAACCTCCTCTTCCATAGCTACATCATTTGGTCTGGCCCCATTTCCTCAGTTCTTTTCGGCATTCAACTACAGAGCATCCTAACGCTCCTTCAATATCGTTTCGACAGTTGAACACATACAACGGTATCAAAGGGCCATGGGAGGAGTGGACTTTGCGGGGCACTTGTTCAGTCAGATCTACTCACGGTTCAACATGTGCCCAAATGCTCCTTCCCCAACTCCACCTTCGTCCTTTTGCTCTCGCATCTCCATTCCTCTCCTCACTCGCTCTTGACAAGACCCGAACCCGACCCGCCCAAGAGCCTCGGGTCTCAGCAAACCAGAGCGGGTGTAAGGGCTACAGAAGCAGATTCCTACCTTAGTGTTGCAGCAAAGGAGATCAGATAATGTCGAGTTTACATTTCGTGGTTGTCAAAATTTCTTATAATAAAAAGAAAGAGCCTTATTAGTTTGGAGGATTGTTAAAGTTTTATTAATCATGCATGGTAATTGCATTTGATCAAATGGAAGCAATCTTTTCTCATACATTTCATTAGATGAGAAGCATAGACTGGCGACTTCTTTGGTTCTGATGGTGTATTCAAGTTGAACTATGAAAGTTTGAAGATGTGGCGGAATTTGATACGCTTAATGTATAATAAGTACAATTTGAATGGAAGCAACTATATACATAGGACACAAAAAGAATTAAAAAAAAAAAGATAAACAAAAGGTTGAACCAATTATTATGTATTGAACAAAAGCTCACCCACACTACTTCACATGCCGAATTCTCTCAGGAGAGAGAGAGGGGGGGCCCACTTCCCGGTCGAGTGGCCCCGCCCCCCAGAATTTCAATTTTGCCACTCCTCCTCACTCACATTAGATAAATAAATAAAAAACATGATCTAATTTAAATTGACATTTAATTTTCCTTTCCCCCCTATTTCCTCGTCGAAATAAAAATTTTGAAAAAAGGAAAAACAAAAAAAAATGAAATTCGCCAAACTTCTTCCTGCTGATAATTTTTACTTTTGCCTTCACTTTTGCATCTCTCTTTCTCTGTTCTTTACACACAAAAACACAGACATTGATATGATGCTCATTTCATTCATTTCTGCTTCTTCTTAGCATCTCTCTCTCTCTCTCTCTCTCTCTATTGCGTGACATATTCACGAGCACAAAGTCCTCTCTCCCTCTCTCTCTGCTTCGGGAGAACATGAGCGGCGGCGGCGGTGGTGGCGGCGGCTCTAGGGTTTCGATCCCGGCCGACGTGAGGAAGACGATCCAGAACATCAAGGAGATCACCGGCAAGCAGCACTTGGACGAGGATGTCTACGCAGAGCTCAAGGATTGCGCCATGGATCCCAACGAGACCGCTCAGAAGCTCCTGTTCCTAGGTATGCCCGCGATATCTGTGGAGCGTGCGCGCTTGGGGCATTGCCTGTCTTGTTCGGTGTCCCGTTGGATCTCTTTTGTTTCCGTCAGCTCGTTTTGGTCCTTTGGACGATGACGGGGAATTTGTTCTTTCGTGTTCGGAGATGGCTGAGTGTCCGGGAAGTGTATCGAGCTAGATGATTCGGACAGTCCGTGCTTCGTCGTGTGTTGGTGTTTGGGGGGGTTATGAAGGATCGGTCGTGAGTTTTCGTTTCTTTAGCTATCGCGAGCTAGACTGTCTGTCGCTTGATGACGAAATGGAGGAGCATGTAAATTAGGAAAGTGTTTGGAATGCTTTTCCTGAGCTGCTGATGAGCTTGCAAGGAAATGGACCTTCTACAGGTGTTACCTTATGTTAGTGAGATACTTTCTAGGCGATTGACTTCTCCTAATCGGACTGTTCGTTGCTCTGCCATTTGTAAGAAATGCACAACCTTGAACTTGTCGATTGGTGGGTTATCAGTTCTGTATATTGTGACTTGTGACAGGTATGGGAAACCTGAAGTTTCATTCATGGAGTAATCCTTTTTTATTGTAATCTTACTCGAGTGTAAATTGCTAAAAAGCAACGTGACTGTTATTGGTAATCTAATGCCTTGTGTTATGACATATCTTAAATTTTGCAAGAACTTTTAATGACCGGTGCTCAAGTTACAACATTTCTAAAGCTTAGTAATGCTAGTTGTATTCCTGCTGTCAACACATTCTGTTCTTTTGACACTCAGGACCTGCTTTGACTTATGTTATCCCTCATCAGTACAGTTTCCTTCACTGTCTACAATGTTCAATGACAGAAATTTTATCACTTTATAAGCTTTGACCTATTCTGGAAATTTAAAAATTAAGATGCTTGACCCGTGTATCTATGGCGAGAAATGATGAACTTTTGTTTAGATTGTGTTGATGATTTGTTTTGACGGTTTTGATAGCTTTGGTATCTTATCAGTGCGATTTCCACCATCGTCAGCTGTGGGTGGCTTTTGGCTTGTATGCATGACTTTGTTTTTATACTCTCTGCTTAGTTTGGGTTGATGTTTTTTTTTTTTTATATACGGTTTTTGATTCTCTTGCTATCTTATCAGTGGGAATTTCTGCCATTGTCAACTGTGGCTGGCTTTTGGTTTGTATGCATGGGAGTTTGTATCTATCTTCTATAGAGAGACCATTTAATCTCAATCGTTGCTTTTTCACTCAATTTCTTTGTGGTTTATCCAAAGAAAAGCTTGAGAATTTTCAATGTGATGCCTTATATGCTATTATCAGGATTTAACTTAGTGATTCTGCAAACTCTTAACTTACCTATTTGACTTAGGTCACCACTTCTATAAATATAACGTCTTATGTTTTGTTTGGCAGACACATATCATGAGGTCAAAAGCAGAAAAGAAAGGAGAAAGGAGGTATGATTACCTTGTTCTTGTATTTCAGAACATTTTAGTACATTATGGAAAATCATATGCTGCTTAGATCTGCTGAAGTAGTACAGGCCTTCACTTAGTTTGTCTGGATGAATGAGTTTAGAGCATGTCTTAGCATAAAAGTAGAAAGACAAAGGGTAAATGATAAGAGAGCTGTCGGAATTAAAGTTCTCTATGAGTATCAGTCGCTAACGCTGATGCAAGTCATGCGATATATGCTCTCAAGGTTCGAGGCTGATGCTTCTGGGAAGTTATTGAACTTGTGGGGGGAACTCCCCCTCCCATGTGGTTGACAGGAAACATATGCACAAATTAGTTGTAATGCAGCTGTGGTAGTAGAAATTGAACAATTATTGTCTTACTTTGCTTTTCCCTTGCCATTGGGCAGTGCGAGAGAGTAGACCATCTGTCCCACACGACACAGTAACATGCATTTGGGGATGAATTCTGTTTTAAATCTTAATTTTAGTTTTTCTTGGCGATTTCATTTTTGTTTGACATTAAACGCCTCAATTTTATAAAAACTAAGGTATTCAAAGTTGGAAAGTTTGTACATAGGTTTTAAAAAAGTCATAATTATTGTGTTTGTTTCAGTGAGGAGTCATTGGTATGATAGGTCCAAATGAACAGCCGTAGATGATGTGCTTTTCTTTTGGTAGCATCCTAATGGAAGAAGAACCGACATTATCATTAGAGGTATGCTTGATTAATTGATAATGCTATTTGAACAGGGGTCGTACTTGTACATAATCTTACTTGTTAGTTTTGATGGTTTTGTGCTTTTACATTGTTAGAGTACAATGGAAGAGCCACGGAATCCAATGTTGACAACAGACACTAGGGACGGAGGGGTAGGGGGAAAACAGGACATCCTCGTCGAAACTATGTCTCTTCTGGGTTCGTTGGCTTTCTCCTCTACAGGGATTTTTCAGTGTTTCAGTGACTATGTCACACTTGCGACTTTTCAGCACCCACTCCCCTTCCTCTCTCTTTTGTGAAAAGTTATCATCATGACCATTATTCAGTCAAGAGGAGCAATCCTACCATAACGCTTGCAATTTCTAGCTCTCATGTGGGTTTATTGGTCATCTTTTTTCGTCCAATATGTAGGCGGTGGGAGGAACATGCCTGTTTCAGAGGACAAAAGAACTATTATTCAGTGGAGAGAGTGCCCAATCCTATGCCTCCACAGATGAACAAAAAACACTGCAGCGCCTCGTGCAACAAAAGTAGTCTTGCTACACTCTTTTGAGTGTCATATTGTACTTTTGCTTGTTTTGTTACTTATCTGTGCTGGACATGTTTAGTTTTAAAATCTTCATTGCTTTTAGGGCTTCCAATGTGGTGCAAAATGGACCTTCTCATTTGTCTAATGGGCTCTCTGCTCAAGTTCATGCACCGAACTCTCCTGTAAATGGCAACCCTGGTGGACCTGAGGTTAAGTCAGCTATGGATTTGAACACAGAGGGTTCGTTGCCACCAATTCCTACAAACTGCTGAAAATAGCTGGAAAATTCCATGGTCGTTTCTGATTCTGTGCCAGGGCAGAGGAAGAAAGTCTGCAATGATGCCTGACCAGCTCCTGGTCTCTGCTACTTCAGCATCTGCCTCTGATATTTCCTCTGTTTCAGATCCTATATTGGTTCCATCTGTTCCCTGGAAGTTAGGTGCAGATTCCATCAACAATGAAAAAGCAAGTAACGAAATGGTTCCCGTGGGTTCCGCTTCCAAGGAAAAGTCTCTGGATTCGGTTGTGGAATTTTACCATGGTCATTCGTCTCATTTACTGCCAACATCTATGCTGACCAGGTCGGGAACTCCCATGACCAATTCATCTTCAAAAGACGATGACAAGTCACAGCTAGAGGCCTGTGACCCATTAGAAGGTATTCTGCTAATTTTCTGTGCCAGGAACATTATAATATTGCTTTTGTAATTTATTGAAACTTTCATTAGGATGGCTCCTCGCAAGTGAGATTATGCTAGGATCTGATGTTTCAAGGAGCGTTTGTGGATCCATCTTCTGATTACTCCTCGCCCATCTCTGGACTTTATTAAACAGTTCTGCTGGTCAAGGACATTTAATCTGCTTGACTTTCTTTAGATCAATGGGCATCAATATGGAGACTGGATTTAATGCTAACTTGAGTTGTCCATTGAATTGTAGTAGTCTTTCCATATTCCTCCATTGCAAGATATCTCTTGGCAATATTGCTGATTTCTAACCAATAAAATTGTTTTCTTGTTTCTTCAACCAAGTGCTTGTTCAGTATACTCTTTCAAATTTTTGGCGTGAATCTTGCTATATATTTCTTCCTCAGTGAGCCTCAATGTGTTCAGCTCTTATTCATGTTTCTGATACAGTGGTTGCATCTAAGGTTGCACTGAGCAAAAGCAAAGCCAGCCCCCATTCTTTCTCTACTTCAAGTATCTCTGATGGTCAGCATGTAATTTTCCCGAACCATTTTCAAGTATCTGAAGCTTTCAAGAACAGTTTGACATTTGGAAGCTTGATGCTTGTCTTGGAGCAAGAACAGAAATCATGGATGGTAGTGGCACTGTAGGTGATGATAAATCTAGTCTTGGTGTTGAATCTTCTCAGGGAAGTGATGTAACTGTACAGGAATCTTCTCCAAGGTTGGTTAATCTCATGAAATCACATTCATTGAAATGCTTTAGTTGTATCTAGGATTGTCTGCGCTCGAATATGTTCCTTTATACCTTTTCTCATTCTTTAATGCATATATCATCTGCCAAATAATCGCGCCAGAGATTGCAATTCGAGACATGTAGGTTCATTCTGCTTCATGCTTCTTAGACACTGTAGTTAACATATAGGAGGCTGGATTTTTTTTTTTTTTGGTCAGAAGGAAGTGGAATTTGAATGGCATAATAATCAAGTTCCTCGTATGGAAAATATGCTGGAGTCTTGACCTCGAGGAAATCTGAAATCCTTTGACAGTTTAATCTTTATTTTCCCATCTATATTGCACTCTCCGGGAGAGGTGGGGGATTTTTTCTATGGTTATGTGGTTGTGGATTGATGTTTTCTATGCGAATTGGTAGTTTTTCTGAGTTGTGGTGATTCTTCTTTCTTTGAGAAGAATCTGAAAATCGCTACAAAATCATGAGAATTAGCATCTCTCTTCAATCCGCTGGAAGTGTAACTTGCAGATCTGTATATATCCCGATGATAGCGTTACGTAACTATGCTTGGTGTCCTTTCACAACAAAGGCGGGTTCCTGAAATGAAGTCACTCACTTACTAAATCGATCTCGGTTGACTTGCCTATGTGTTCTGTGAAAGTGGTGGTTTTAGTTGCAGCAGTGATAAAACTTAGAAATGGAACTCTCCAAGAGGTTGAGAGTTGCATGGCCTATCCTAATGCATCATTGTCCCTTGTCATCTATTCCCCAGATCTCTTTAGTTTATTCTTTTCTTCCTGATTTGATTCGCTCATCTTGTTTTAAGGCTGACCACCGAATAAGTTATTCTAATGATCTTGCCCTGCCTGTTCTTATATCGGATTAGCTTATATATTTTATTTTTCTATATGTCCATAAATGTAAAGGGTGCTGATAGCAACAAAGTAGAACAAAGTTTTTATCCCAAAAGAAAGAAAAGTGATAGAACAAAGTGAGGGATCTAATCACAAACTTTGAGCCAAGTTTGGTTTCTTTGTTGGAGTCCTCGACAGCATTTAAGCTGCATTTTGGGCATTCCTGTGGACTGTGAACAGTAGAGTATTAATTATTGGGAAGGCTGTTGCACTTTTAACATTTTACTGGTTGGTTTCAGCATTCAAATTGGAAATCTTGCTGAGCATCCTGAAGCTTCAGCTCTTGCCCTTGAGACGGTGCAACCATCTTTGGAGAACAAGGTTTTGAGCTTGAGTAACTCGACGTATGATGAGGCCAAGCAAAATTTGAGTTCTGAGGCCCCTCAAAATCATGTTGCTCAAGATGTCCCTGGCAATAATAGCTTTGGCTTGATACCATCCATTCTGGGTAGCCAGTTTGTGCAGCTTGAAGGACCTGAGGTTCAGGCACAAAATGTGTTCTCGACCATCAAATTTGATGGTAAGTCCGATGCCGCTGGTTGACGTAGGTACTTTTACCTTTTTGGCTTGATACGATTATAGAAGCGAGAGGAGATCAATTATCCCATGATTTCTTGCGCTTTGTGCTGGCATAAACAGTAGAAAATAACCAAGATTGGAAAGAGGAAATCCCTTAATTCTCATATGGATCTCCTTCTATCTCTTTGATAGCAAGGGCACCAATATTTTAGAACATATAAATGAGGAAGACTGTTGTTATTATGGTCTTTCACATGTTCTACCCTGTTTCAGAGCAATGGTATTTACTAAGCGATGGTGAGGAAGAAAACTTCATCATATTTAATGGGAACAGAATAGATTGTATCTATTTGAGGTTGTCAGCTTGTAAATTATGTTGACCTGTTTATCTTGCCAATTCTGCATGTGGGGCTTAGGCTGGATTTTAGTGGGAGAGACTGTTTGGACGCCCATTATCAGAACTGTAAACGCAATGGAGCATTGGCGTATGCTTTGTAAAATAGCACGAGATGGTCAGAGGAAGTGGTTAAAAAATAACCACGTTAGAATTGAAATTGAAATTGATGGCTTTTATTGCAAGTTTAGTCCCAGGTTTTTAGAGGGTATTTGATCTGAGCTGTAGTTCTGTTTTACTTATGCGTCCTATGTGGGAAGACAGTTGAGGAAATCATCCCATACAAGAAAAATCTATGTGAAAAGAAATAGGTAGGGCATAAAACATGACAAATTCACTTGTAATCAACTGAGTCAACTTTTCCAATATAGATAAACTTAGGAAAGAGCTAATCTTTTGACTGTATCATAAGTTCCATTACGGATTACGGAGAGATTACTAATGAGTTAGTGATTTTGCCTGTCTTGAGTATAATATGCACTGCTATTGTCTAAATTCATCATGGTGGAGGTCTCTGGTTGGTTGCGTCGTCAGCTTCTCGGTAGCTTATTTGACTGTTTAATTAGTTAATGATGCTCTTTCTATATCTGATGTTTTCTGTTCCCAATTGCAGAATGGGAATGCTCCTACTCTTTCTAGCCCAAGTCCAACCACAACCCCAACTCCTCAGAGTACCGTAGCTATGTCGCCACAACCAGTTCCTATTTTCAGGCAGCCATATCCTCTTAACTATTTCCCATATGGCCACTATCTCCCTCCATATTACATGCCACCAATGCACCAACTTATAGGTCACAACGGATTCACTCAACAGCCTTCAGCGGGAAATTTTTATCTACCCCAGCTGTTACTGCACAAGGGATCAAGTACTCTTTCCCTTCATTTAAACCTGGATCCACTGCCACTCCAATTGGAATACCGTCTGCTTATGCAGCATATGGTTCTACTCCCATAGGTTATAACCCTAGTCCAGCTGTGACCTCTGGAACATCGACTATGAATGAAGACCACATGACTAATCAGTTGAAGGACGGTCATCCCTATTCAACTGCTCAACCAGTGGGTCCTTTTCCTTCCCCCCTATCGATGTTTTAAGTTTCTTTTGACTTTACCTGTGAATTTCCTTGTTGTAGTTGCTTTGTGTTATTGCTATTTGGATACCTGCACTAACCATCGAAATGAACATGTTTTTACCAGAATGAAGGGTCTGCAGTTTGGATTCCTCCTGTGATAGGCCAGGACGTGGGTAGCTTGCAAGTGAACCCTTTGTTCAGTCTTCCTCAGGGACCACACGTCACATTTTCACCGGCACAAGCCGGTCATGGCGCCTACGGAATGCATCAGCCAACGCAGACAATGGCTGCTGCTCCGACCGTTCATCCCCTTCTGCAACAGTCTCAATCCGGTTCAGTTGAGACAGCAGGACTCCCAACCGGTGCTTACCAGCATGCCCAGCATAATGCTCAGATTAATTGGAACGCTAATTTCTGAATGGACGAGACTTTGACAAGGCAACAATCGTTCGACTGTATGAGTTTGTATTGGAGTAAAGATTCAATGTCAACTCATTGACCAGCCTGAGTGTAAATACACAAAAGAGGTCCAGATATATCGGGAGAACTACTTTGGAGGGTTTTAATCAGCTGACTAATTTTATTTCAAGGAAGAGGGTCTTTTCTTTCACTTTGGTTTGCTTTCTTACCTTTTTCCTGTGTAGTGAAGGTCTCGTTGGGTATATTATTTTCTGTTGGTTTTCGAAGATGTTTTGTGGGAATCAAAGAAATCAATAGGTCGGTGGGATTCGGAAAAACCTTCATCTGTTGTTGCACATGTATATGATCTCTTATTCGTACGAAAATGAAATATAGAGTTGTGCCTTTTTAAGGCTATGCTACGCATTTTAGAGTTTCGATTGGTATTCTGAGGAAACAACGTTTTGTGGTTCCCGGGATTTGCTTAGGGAATTCGGAGGTTTCTATGATCCCTCGAGTGGTATAACGAGGAAGCAACATTTTATGGTACGTGGGATTTGCTTAGGTAGAGTTTGGGTTTCTCATAATCTTTTGGCGGATCGATCCACTGTCCTAAAAATATCGTATTCAAGTGCATTTTTGTAGCGTTCCCGACGCAAGATATCGTGCCCGATAGACACTTCAAAGTGTTTGAGGAATGATTTACATTTGTCTGCCGTGAATTTGCTTTTAATTGTACTTGCCTCTTCGATCTGGCTATTGATTCCCGTCGAACCCATAATGATCATGAATGACGTGGATCCAAAAAGTCGGAGAACCAATTTCTCGTGTTCGAGTTATTAGTCTTATGGCCATGGGCGGAATTACTGTAAATAAGGCAGGGTCGCGTCTATTTTTCAAACCCGCCCGAATGGTAAGTCTCACGAATCATCTTCGTATGGCTTTTGCACACAAGAATAGCTTGCTTCCACCCGAGAGTTGAGTAGCATCAAATGCAAAAATCTAATTGAGCAACTCGAAAATGAACGGTGGAAAGATTATGCATCTAGTTACTACTAACCTTTTTCTTGAGAAAAATCTTTATTACACTTGGTAATCTCTGCGTCGGTTGATGCGTCTGTCTGTCACTGAAAAACAGATATGACTCTAAGTATTACAGATTAAAATATCATTTTCTGGGGTTGCTATATCATTTTCTGCTACTGTCGATCGTTAACTCGGCGTCA
Organism: Psidium friedrichsthalianum; assembly: GCA_019149425.1. NCBI lineage: Eukaryota > Viridiplantae > Streptophyta > Magnoliopsida > Myrtales > Myrtaceae > Psidium > Psidium friedrichsthalianum. Next base: position 47,370 of record JAGVVM010000282.1, on the reverse strand, counting down.
TTGAACATTCAACTGGGGATCTAATCTCGAACTCAGGCTTCTTCACAGAAAGCCAAAAGATTCGAGCTGACAGTTTTCCTTGCTCAGTTCATTTCGAGACACTTCTCCAAACGATCGTTCTCCTCCTTGATGGCATCGAAGTCGGCTTCTAGTCTCTCGATGTTTAGACTCCGTGAGACCAAAGACGCAAGCTTCTTCTCATTTTCTGCAATTTCTCTCTGGACTCGATCGGTGGACAGCATTTTATCAAAGATCTGTTCAAAGCTTTCATGAATGATGGTAAGAAGCCTGTAAGCCTGATGTCCAGCTTGATCTTTCTTCGCTTCTCTAACATGGATTAATGCGCATGAGCATTAACGCACTTCCTTATAATAGAATTGCAAGGATGAGAATGTTGTACCTGAACACGGTTTCATCTAACACAGCGTAAGTTCGATGGAGACGCTCCTGAATGGAATTACTTTCTATCTGGAGTTCCCTAGTCTCTTTTAGGATGCGTTCCACGTCAGCATGTTGTTTACGACTGTTCTTTGTGATTTCATTTATCCGCTGAATGTAGGATGTTCTAGATTCTTGTTCAGGTTTTTTCTTGAGACCAGCAGAAAGCTCTGAACACTCTTTTTCCCTGAAGAATCAAAAGTCAGTCAGGGACAGACCATTGTGAGAAATTCTAATAAGTCAACCATATGCTTATCCTCCACAAGGGGAAAAAGTGACGTGCTCATTCTTTGTTTTCTAGAAATCAATATTTGTTTTTATAGCCGTAGATCAGCAAACCAGATCACTACCAAAAGCAGGAAATCCAGGAGTTAATGTATCAGAATGCTACATGCAGATAAAGTATCCCTCACTGGAACGGGGAACTGCCGCTAAGGACCGCTTCCACAAAATGAGAACCGGACCACCAGTCCGGTCCGGTTTCCAGGTGAGTCCACGGAACTGAACTATGACTCAGGGATTTTTCAAGTACGAACAATATAACCATTGGAATGAGGACTGACCTTAAATTAAGGAGCAACAAATCAATCGACCAAAGCAAGTAGCAATAATGAGAAGTGCGAGCAACATTCTCATTGATTGAACAAAACTAAACAGCTCAACTAGATAGCTTCACTAGAATAGAGAGCTAGAAACTTGCAATCTCACCAACCAGTAAGGCAGAGACTCAACGGTCCCGCTTTCAGCAAGGTGACCGAGAGGCGATAGGCTAGAGCGAGAGCGAGAGTGAGAGCAAGATGACTGAGGTGAGGCGAAGTTGAGATGGCTAGAGTTTCTTTCTTTTTTGAGAGAGAGGGTGCGCCGTGCGCGAGGAGGTGGAGGACTGAGGTGAGGAGTCAGGAAGGGAACGACAAGTAAAAGGTAGGGTTTCTTCTTTACTAAAGGAGAGCTGAAATCAAATATGTGTGTGTGTGTGCTGGTCCGATCTAGGTGGTCAGGGTGGGCAGTTCCACACCCGAAACCGGGAACCAGACCAGTTTCCATGAGAACCACCCAAAACCGGCCGGTTCCGTCTAGTTCTGTCTGGTTCTCGGCGGTTCTCAATTCTTTTGCCCACCCCTACTTAGCGCTAGGCAATAAAAATGTGGAACGTATTTTGCAAAGTGAACCCAAATAAAGGAGTAGGATTTCTACGCGCCTAACAAGTTTTAGAGAAAGTTTTGCTCTTTGACAAAGTAATATAGTTCCATCATTGTATGCGTGAGAATGCACAATCTCCCCAAACATTCTTAGATCAACCAGAAAAGCTTGCCTCTTTCGCATATCAGATGAAATGGAATCCACTTCTAGCTCAACTTCTTTCAGTTTTTGGAACTTCTCTAGAAATTCTGGTTTGGTGGCATATAATGACTCTTCAAGACTTCTCTTCTTCTCCTTCAGAGTCAACTCTGAAGCATTCCTATAATGGAATGAAGACAGTCACACTACCGAAGATAATAAGTATCCTTACAAACTAATACAGCAAACAGGTCTAAGTTGCGATGTCCTATGAATGGCACAAGAAGAATGCAAGCTAATAAACTTTGTCAAGCATGGGATAAAAGAGAATCATCAGGCAATATAAGTGAATGGCTATATCCTACCACTGTAACTCCAATTCGAGAAGATTCCTCTTCCTAGCGTCAATTTGGCCGTTAAGTTTCTCAAGGAAGAAATCAGTTGGATGATTTCTGTCGAAGGCCATTTCAGCTGCAGCCTTCAGCAACTCCAATTCATCCTCGAGGTCTGTAACTTCTGAACTCCCATATTTCACCTCCTCCATGAGCTCCCTTTCTCTAAGCTGAACTTCTTCTATTGAGCATCTTGTCTTAGTAAACATGAGCCGTTAATCAGGACATTGCTTAATAGTAATATATCTACCATCTAAAAAGTCCACACTTCAAATGATGCTTTTTGCCAATAACTGCTCTTCATAGAACACATTAAAACGGAGGAAAAATGCACAATCAACCTCCATGTGCTGACAAACTTGTCTCTATCTTAAAGTATTGACACTCTTAAGGCTTTCTTTTTACATCAGCAACAGCATTTAGATAGGACCATCCTGTCCATGCAGAAATAATCCACCAATCTAGGCCCTACATAAAAAATTCTGTAGATAAACATACCTCAGAGGACTGATTCTCTCGTGCAGTTGCATTTCCTTCAAGCACTTGATCATTAGGATCAGCTGCACTGTCTGTGATTTCAAATGCATTAACATTTGACGGCCCAGATTCCTCAATAGGCTCCTGCCAGCTCATATTATTCACAAGAGTATTACCTGAACCCATACCAGCAGCACATGATGACTTTGGCCCTTCAGCATTTAGTTTAAGCTCCCTCAACATGTCTTCGGCTCTCCACCAATTTAGTCGCTCTCTTTCATTGGAAATCTTCCCTATCCTGCCTCTTACTGCATCTCTAAACCAATCTTCTTCCTTGTCTTTCGAATCAACATAACTCACATCATTTGCTTCTCCAACTACTACCGACTCGGACAACCTCCCCACCAAGAACCTTATCAACTCATACATGTCCTCTTCAGATGGATAAAGAAACTGCCGTAAGCACAAGCAACAGATACATTCCCGTTCTAAGCATGACTTCAAAGATACACAAACACCAGAATCATATAAGCAAAGCAGATGCAGCAAGGTTAAACAGAGGAAATGGTGTATCGGATTGATCAATAAGTGAAACATAATTCACCAGGCCAATTGCTCCAATGCATTAATTTGACCCACGAATTCTCCCCATCGCCTAACTAGAGTATAGATAAGCAAAGACTTTCTTTTCAGGCCAGCACGGCACCCAAATACTTGCAAACTATAACAAAATCACATATTGCTGGCGCTCCTTCTCCAACTTTTTCCTCAGTCACAAATTAAGCATCTCAATCAAAATCGAGTTCACCTACTCCACTTGACAATGGTCAAACGTCTCTATCGAAATTAAAATGAAAGGACAATGCTAGTTCCGCACCTCAATTTTATCCCACTCGAAAACACAAATCAGCCACATTTTCTAGTTCATGATGTTATCGTCACCTTCAGTTATTAACTGAGCAGAGAACAGACAGATTAGACACAATTCCTTACCTTGTGGAAGCCGACGTCTCCGATGAAACCGAGATTTCTCGACTGCAGAGGCCATCTCTCTGCAGATCCCGAACTTGTAGGCCACTGACTCCGGCAGAGAAGACGGAAACTGCGACGGATTGCGAAAACGAGGTTCAGGCAACGGGCACAGATGGAGACCAGACCTTCCGGCTCGAGGTCCTTGATTGCGTCGACCTCGTCCGGAATCGAGACGCCGAAGCTTCGGAGCGAGCTCAAAAGCTTGTTGTTGTGCGCCGATGATTCCATTTCTGCTGTTCTGGCTCACTTCCTGGAACTCTGACGACTCACGAGTCACAAGAATGATTTCAACGCGCGACCCGTGTTAGTCCGTAAAATCCATCGAACGGGTCCAACTCGATCCCAAATTTTATCAAATATTGTCCAAAATTTAAAATGCAATCAAGTCCTCGATCACGATGCTGATGTGGCAGTTCACAAGATAATTTACTCGAAACATGTTATCTTGCGTGGTCAGCATTTTCCAGAGTGGGTCCACGTACTTAGGACATGCATGTAAATACTTCTACTTCAGAATCAGAAGTTGATTTTTCTAATTCTTCTGCTTTAAAAGCAAAAGTTAATTTTTTGATACAAGATAAAATTTCTGCTTCTCGAACAGAAATTCGTTGGTAATAATTGAAAATTTCTTCTTCTAGAACATTATTAACACAAAATATTTTACGAAAAATTATTGATCATAATTTAAAATGCATGTTATTCAAGAAAAGTTAAATATAAATACTAACGAATTTACGCATAGTTCATTAGTATTTACATTTATGTCAATGCGGACCAAATTATGAAAAAATTGTATTAATGAATACAATAATCGAGTTCATATATCAAAACTAAAAGCACAAGTAGTTTTGCTTCTTCTTCTCATGTGTCTCTAGCGTGGTTTATATCGCAATAAGCATAATATATGACTTTTTTCGTGCATAAACCGTCTCTAGAAGCACAAATCCACAATAGTTGTATGTGCCTTGAGATCACTTAAATATTAATGATAACTTTGGACATAAAACTATAATAATAAGCTTGTTTTGCATAAAAGCATCTACAGATAGAAAGATAAATGGCAAAAACTGATATTTCATCATCTTTATCTTTTCAATCCAGTTTTGATTTTCCTAAATTCTTTTTTTTTTAAATGGAGGGCACAAGATCACAAGCTCCATCGAATTAGAGAATGTTGTTTTGGAGCAGCCACACTCATTATTGGACTAAACTAGTCAAGCAAAGAGAAAGACAAAAAAAATTTAAGAATTCATGCAGATAAGAATATTTAACCTATCAATTATAATCAATAATTATAGGTGCATAAATCAAGAAATCAAGAACATGCAGATAAAACACATCAATCGAAACATGGCATCCTTAATGAAGCCCAAAAGTCTTAGAGAATATAGGTGTTTGGAAGTTTGGAAGTAGTTGTGAACATTTGGAGACAATTTGTCCAAAAGAGAAAAATTTTAAAGGAGTAGGAATTTACTTTGGTAAATTTCTCTTGACACAGATCTCGGTATTGAGGTTTCCATGCCGAAGAAGCTGGCAAAAGCTCTTGCAAGTTTGTGAGCATGTGATCAGGTCGGACTCAAACCTCAATTTCGAGTGTGCGCACCTCAAGATGGATAAATTTAGGGCCTACTTGGCAACAATTCTAATCTAAAACAGTGATTCTAATTAGAATCATACTTTCTGATTCTGTTTCTCTGAATGATTTTTAGAAAATCAAACACGTTTGGTAACTGTATAAAATTTTTGTTCCCGGAATAACCAAGTAGCGAGAATTATTTTTAAAATTTTTCATATATTTTAAAATTTTTCATATAATTTTAATTTTTTAAATTTTTTAAAATTATAAATTTTTTAAAAATTTCGTATTTTTAATGTTTCTTTTTTTTTAAAATTTTTTAAAATTTTAGTCCCTCATTTTTGAAAATTTTAAATTTTTTTTGTTAAATTTTAAAGGTTATTTTTAAATTTAATTTAAAAAAACTAGTTATTGGTAAATTTTCAAATCTAATTTTTATTTTTTTAAAAATTGAGAAGTGCACGTGGACTTAGTGTTTTTAAGAGAAATGAGATTTTGTTCTTTTTGTGATTCTTTTTTTCCAAAATTAAATTTTTTAATTTTTATTTTTGCTCCAAAACTGTTTTCAGGAATGGAATCAAAATCATTTACGTTATCAAATATATTTCTCATCTTTTTTTATTATAGAGAACAGGACTAGAGAAGCACAATCATTGGCCAAATAGATCGTTATTACCTTAGAGGAGTTGGTAGTGTAGTTCTTCATTGGAACATTGTAAATTCCTAATAGTATGGGTAATTCACTTATGACACAGGCAAATATCAGAGGAGTTGATAATTACAACTCCGTTGTAATGTTGGTAAATTCCTCATAGTGCTAGTGATTTACTTACTATGATGGTAAAATTTAAGATGGGTTGGTAATATATAATTTCAGTAGAATGTTGTTTCTGATAGTGTTGATAATTTGTTATTGATTTATTCTTTTTTTAATCAATGAGAGGACAAATATACCAACGACTTGAAATTTTCTTGCTTTCTTGTGATTGGACGACACAAAAATTTACTAATGACTTGAGATTTCAAATGAGTTTATTAGTATATTATTTTATCGGCAAAAGGACATCAGAAATGTCAAAACTTATGTATGGCGTTCATTTTAGTGCCAAAGCTTTTTTTTTTTAATCAATTAAGTGCTAACTCTAATTTACTTGGCCAAAAATCTGATGTGCAATATCTGAAACTGACATGGCTAGCCGAAGATCTAGTTAGCATCTAAGGCATAAAACGACACCATTTAAAGCATTTCCTTTGCTTTCTTTTTCCTCCTCTCTAAGGGTGGGTCGACGAGGTCACGAGGTTGGCCTCCCCATGAAGGGGCGAGTCGGACAAAGTCGAGCCTTGCCTAGCACTCGCCCTCGCCCTCGCCGGCCCTCCACACTCCCACTAGTCGATACTCGTTCAGCAATTGACCAGAGAAAGAAGGTAAGAAAAAAAGAATAATTGACATGTCACTTAAAAAGAAAAAGAAATTAAAATGCCATGTCACTTAAAATTCAATTGTAAATGCCACACACACACATATTGGCCATAATTTCTCTTTATTGATACTTAAGTGATTGTTTTTTCTTCGATTAGACATTTAAATGAGCCAGTGAAAATTTTCGGCAATAAAATGAAAGTTGTACACAAATTTTCACATTTTTTTATATCCTTTTGCCCTATTTTATTATAATGTTGGCAAAATTTCCGGTAGTTTTCTACTTCAATTGCCACTACAAAAAAAACACATTTCTAAGGCACGCCCACAAAACTTTTGACCTTACTCACAAAGAGATGGCGGCATAATTTCCTTTATGAAAATGGAAATAAAGACTATTCACGTTCTTGGCATTTCTGCTCTCAATATCGGTGGGAGACCTGAAATATTGAAGATATGGTCCTCCTGCGAGTCCCAGAACTGGGCATGGAAAGAATGTGGCCCACCAAACATCGCTCTTCCTTCCATATATAGGCAAGCTCTTGGTTTGAGAAGAGTCGAAACTCACTGACCAAAGGTGGTCAGTCATATAAGTTCCTGAACAATTCCTGCTCCTTCAAATTGATCCAGGAAGAACATGGACATGGGAAGAGAGGGTGAGGTTGGGACATGCCGTTGTCGCCTCCAAGGATGAGGTCCATGAAAATGGCGGGGACCAACGCCTTCGGCCACAACATAGAGTATGTGTCTCAGGCCTACTGAGCAACCGATACTCGGAGATTCAAATCCACGACGAGGTCCCGGAAGCCAATTCCGACCGCCCTCTCCCGATATATCTCAAGGCAAGGGCTCTGTCGTCTCGGTGTTTCCTGTTTTCCCTTTTCTCTCGTGATCTTTTCACGCGTAGTTTTAGAAAAGGTAACAACATGGGGTCATGTAAGCTCCTGGTGATGCAGTTTGAAGATGTCCAGTACAAGGTGAAAACCAGCCGGGCCTCCGAGAAGAACCCGGTCAAAGTGATGGTATCGAAGGTGGCCTCGCAAATGAACATGGAGAACAGTAACTACAAGCATATCTTGAACGGTGTGACTGGCGGCGTCGGTCCCGGGGAAATTCTCGCTTTGATGGGTCCTTCGGGTAGTGGAAAAACCACCTTACTGAAAGTAATAGGTGGGAGAATCCTGGAAAATGCCACAGGAACCATAACTTATAATGACACTCCCTACACGCCAGCTCTTAAGAGAAGGTTAGCTTATCAATGGACAAAGGCTTCTTTGATAGAATGCATCTATCGCAGCTTTAGCTGGTAATCGAGATTTGTAAAAATTGGCTTGATAAGGTGATCATCTGGTCTGGCAGGATTGGGTTTGTGACGCAAGATGATGTGCTCCTCCCGCAGCTAACGGTTGAAGAGACCTTGGTCTTTGCTGCGTCTTTGAGACTTCCAAGCTACATGAGCCGCCAGCAGAAATATGCCCGAGTGGAGATGATAATCAAGGATCTAGGACTCGAAAGGTACGAGTACCTAATCATGCCAATGCTTTAATTTCTAGACTTTAAGAGACAAACCAAGTCACGGAGCAATTTTCTTTGGATGAAGTATAGATGTCGGCACACGAGAATCGGAGGACTGTTTGTTAAGGGAATATCGGGTGGAGAAAGAAAGAGGACAAGCTTAGCATATGAAATCCTCGTCGACCCGTCATTACTGTTGCTTGATGAACCGACTTCAGGACTCGATTCCACGTCTGCCACTAGACTAATGCAAATACTTGAAGGCATTGCTAAGGTGTGCACTGAGCTTCTCATGGTTACACGGAAATTTCGAACCATTTATATGTTCTGACCACTTTTGACTATATTACAGGCAGGACGAACGATAATAATAACAATCCATCAGCCGTCGAGTAGGATGTTTCACATGTTCGACAAGCTCCTACTCATAGCGGAAGGCTGTCCCGTCTACTATGGAAAGGCCAGAGAGGCTATAGACTACTTTTCGTCTTTGAGCTTTATCCCTGAAATCGCGATGAATCCCGCGGAATTCTTGCTAGATCTAGCAACCGACAGGTAAAGGACATCAGCGTCCCTGAAGAGCTATCAGCACCTCAGGGAAGTGAATGTACCGAGAAGGCCATACTCAAAGTGAGAATCTGTCTTTATTCGGACTTACTAGCTCATTTCTCATCCGTTTCGAAGGAACTGATGAATGTTCTTTTGGTCGCATATATCAGTATCTCCAACTTAAGTTTAAGGCTCTCTTAGAGCCAAAAGAGCACGAGAATCACCAAACCACAAGGACGCCAGAGCATCTTCAAGTGGCGATCCAGTTCAAGAAGGATTGGACATTGACTTGGTGGGAGCAATTCCTGATACTGACGAGGAGAACATTCAAGGAGAGGTGCAGGGACTACATCGATGTGCTGAGGCTGATTCAGGCTCTCGGTGTCGCTCTCCTACTAGGCCTGCTCTGGTGGAACTCCAAGATCGCAACCGAGGCTCAACTCAGAGATCAGGTAATTTCTCATTACATTTTTCTGACTTGAATTTGGGCCGCTCGTTCCATGTTGGCCTGATAACTAAAATTCCCAATGCGCGAGCTCGGAAGCATTTGAACTTCGTTCCTTTCATGCCGCGATGAACTTCACACCATTATTAATGTAGGTTGGGCTGATGTTCTACATCTGCATCTTTTGGACCTCCTCGTCTCTCTTCGGAGCGGTTTATGTGTTCCCATTCGAGAAGGTCTATTGGTGAAGGAACGGAAAGCAGATATGTACAGGTTGAGCGTGTACTACGTTTGCAGCACCCTGTGCGACATGTTGGCCCATGTTCTCTACCCAACCTCCTTCATGATCATTCTCTACTTCATGGCGGGTTCAAGAGGACGGTGTCTTGTTTCTTCCTCACCTTAGGTGCAGTCCTTCTGATTGCAGTCACAAGCCAGGTAAACAGAAACCAAGCCAGGATTTAGACTGTCCCCTATGTGAGACCTAACCGGCTTCCGTTCCTCAATCCAGGGCGCTGGAGAACTGTTTGGGGCTGCGGTTTTGAACATTAAAAGTGCCGGAATGGTCGTTTCGCTGTTACTCATGCTGTTTCTACTTACTGGAGGATACTATGTCCAGGTATGTTAGTCAAGTCCGGAATGTAGCGGTCAGTCACCACAAAGAATTTACCTCTTCGTTCTTACGACGCCTGAATATTGCTTAACCAGTAATGTATGATCTCTTTGTGAATTTTTCCCCGACTCAAGATTAGTATTTGTTTAGAGATCTTTACACATTTCTCAGCACCACGCTTAGGAAATCCTTGTCTAAGCCTGGCTTCGATTGATGCCAAGTAATAATCTAAATGCATCAGATTGAACCATGAAGGTATTGTTAATATCGACCCCCAAGGGGACAAGGAAAAGGATGAAATACTACACATTCACATAGCACTTAGTAAGCAATGTACGCACATTTGTCTATCCCAAGAGCAAGAAAATCAGTAGATTATATATCAGATGAGCAGTCGGGACTCTCCAGTACGCTAGGATGAGGCCTTCGACGCTGTATATCCTTACATCCTTCGGAAGTGGAAAAAAGGGTACTAACTATTAAAATTGTGAAATGTACCAAGACCCAAGTGCCCGGAACCGGAAAAAACAAAAATCCTTTGTATTCCCTGGCAGTTCTGTACTAACGGAAAGTATTTTGTCATGGATCGCAGCACATACCGTATTTTATACGGTGGTTGAAGTACTTGTCATTCATGTTCCATGGGTTCAGGCTCCTCCTGAAAGTCCAGTACTCCGGCGACGAACTCTACGAGTGCAAGAGCCAAGGAGGATGCCGGAAGTTGCAGAGCTCGCCCTCATTCGACACAGTGAGCTTGGACGGTGGTTTGCAAGAAGTGTGGATTCTGCTTGCCATGGCCCTATGCTACCGGATATGCGCCTATCTTTGTTGCGCAAGAGAATAAGCGAATGTCATCTGTGATTGAACGCTGAATTTTGACTTGTGCCGCTGGGAAGGTTTTGCTTGCCACAAGAAAATAAAAATCGACCTTTTGAATTTCCCATTTGTATAGAGAACGCTCTGGTTGATGCTAGAAGGTTGATTGACATGGGATTTTTCGCAAGTTTCGGGGCGATAAATGATTTGGAACACGTCGATTTGGCTTATCTTCATGGATGAGTTATCATGATTGCAAGTACGTCAGCTGCCTATTCGTGGCAAAAAGCATTTTAGACAAAATCGCACCTTGGAATCTACAGTTGAGCATAATGGACCGACAGAATCGGGAACCATCCAAATCGACTAGTTTTGGTCCAGTTCCTATGGGCTCCGTCTGTTTCTCAGTTCCAATGAAACCGGATCGATCGGAACAAATTATAATTATTTTATAAATGTAATCTTAAACCCAAGCCTAAGATGCTTAGGATGTTTAGTACGACTTTCAGGTTTAGTGATAACATGATGCAATTAACAAGAGGTGATCCGGTAAATATGTTGTTAAAAAAGAAAATATGACAACAAAACAAAAAATAAATGTATTCCTTATTTCTAGATGGGACTGGATCAGATAGGGAATCGATCACTTCGAACCTGACCAAATAGTGCCGCTAGGAATGTGAATTCAAAGTATATATGAACAATTAAACACTATATTTAGCAAAACTCAGGACACAAATTCCTTATCAGAACGACCGCAACTGCGTTTTGGAAGATGTTGTTCGCCATCCTCTACTCATTTCACAGTTGTCCCTCCTCGTTTTCATGACATCAATTTAGGCATCGCATGCAGAATCCATGCAAGAGATTCTGCTATAATTGGAAGGGGGAGAAGCTGGATGACAACCAATAAGTGCAACAGCAAACGAATTAAGGATGGTTCTGTTGAAACAGAAGGATCCCCGAGAGGAAGATGTTCTAACGTTCTGAAAGAGTATATAACACCACAAGAACAACCAACGACATTTCTCAGTTCCCTTCAAGTTTGTGTTTTCGGGTTTGTCTAGAGAAATCTCTCCTTTTCAATCCGATCGTTCGGAGTTTTTCCTCCCGCGATCATCAGTTAATTGCTGCAGAGGGCTTCCGCCGCTTTTCCGCGTTGTTTTTTCCCCCCCCCCCCCCCCCCCCCCCCGCCTTCAGGTAAGGCTTCAGGTAACTCTGGAATCATTCTGGCATTCTTTACCTCCATGTTGATCCTGATAATTTCTCATCTTATCATCGTCCTAGACGAGTCTCTAAACCACCGCACTGTGATTCCGAGAGGACTTCGGTCAGTCATTTTCGACATTATCGCGGTTGAAATTGCATTGTCTACTTAAATGGATGAGATCCGGTATAAGAGCGCGACGCCTTTATCGACATGAAAGTGAATAAGATGTCTGCTCTCTTTGTTTTGTCCACGTATAATGTGTCGAATTTAGATAGAAGACTCAACGTATCTTTCTGAATGATGCTAAACCTGTTCGGACAGCCACTTTTGCCTTGAAACTGTTCTCTGCGTTCCTGTGTTCACTCACAAGTTACTCATTTCTTCTCTTGAATTCGTCTCTCTGCTAGATCTCTCGCTGGTCCCAGTGATGGACGGAGGAGAGCACCACAAGTGCCATGAGAGCAAGATGAAGAAATCTCCGAGCCGCAATTCACCGTGCCGAAAATCGACCTCGAGGAAATTAGAAAAAGCTCGCCCTTCAGTCTGTCGCCGGAGATTCCAAAGCGGCGGGCGCTGGCAAGTCGAGCTGCCTCTGCTCTCCCACCACGCACGCCGGCTCCTTCAGATGCCGGTACCACCGCAACTCGAGCATCTCTCGCGGCAGCTCGGTCGGCTCGAACCTCTCCGAACTGGGCTCCAAGCCGAGCAGCATCGGCGATTCCGTGGAGGCTCAGTGACGCTCGAGACCGGGAAAAGGGCGCGGTCTGTGCTCTCTAGCAACATCTGGGAGCATATGTCGACAATTTACTGTCGGAAGACCTTGATCAAACGTGGGTCCACAGTACATGTTGTCATGGATTTGGATTGAATACAATGTTAACTAGATTTGATTTATTCCTTGAAGTGCAAAGTATAGGTGGGAGACTCTCCCTAACCCTGCGAGGTCTGATTCTTTCGAGTCGCGATTGATTATGTCCATCGCACGGTTCGTCGGCAATTAAGATAACAACCCGTGCTTTATTATTTTTTGTTTTTTTTATATTGTTGCCCGTCTGATGCCACCTTCGAACGAAAGGAAAAATAACGGAAAAATCTCGGAAAAATTAACTAATCATCAGTTCCTAATGTTTTCCTTAATTAGGTTGATGAGATGGAAGGGACATTGTACCTGTCTTTCACCTCATAGAGCGTTTTTATGCGGCAACATGAATGTTTGACACGTTGATGTATTGGACGTTAACAACGCCATGCAAGAGCCGGTGACATCTCGCTGGTTCAAAGAAGCACGTTCAACTTGATTTCAACCCTTTTCCCAGATATTCAGCATTTAGGGTTTGCTTATTCCAAGGTAAATTTCATCATAATGAAAATGATTTCCTGAAGAAGCAAAATAGAATTTTTTTTTCCCCTCTTTTCATGTTATCAAGAATTCATTTTGCTAACTTTAAGGCTCCACTTCGAGAAAAACAACTTTCAAGAAAATGTTTTTTGAATTTTTCGGTGTTTGGTTCACGGAAAATAAATGAGTTAAGGAAGATATTTTCCATCAACGGAAAAAAAATGCCTTCAAAAAAGAGTAAATCGTTTTCCCTCGTCTTTTCCCTATAAAATAATCCTTTACATTCCTTTTTTTATTTACTTATTTTTCTTTTCCTTCCTCCTTCTTTTTACACCTGTCATGAGCCTCGGCTACGGCCGACAACCCAGAGACCGAACATGATGCAGGCTCATTAGATCCAAGCAAGCTTGGGCTCTGGAGAGGCCGACGAGCTTGAGCTAGTCGAATCTTCGCGAGGCTCAAGCTCGCTCGTGGCAATTGCCTTAGCTGGCGACGATTGAAGGAGAAAGAGAAGAGAAAAGTTTCTTTCTCCTCAAGAAAAGAAAGAAGGCACGGAACCTGGGTGATGGCTTGCAACTTTTCCACCTACCTATAAAAAAGACAAAATAAAAAATAATTAAAAAAATTGAATTTTTTTAAAATAAAATAAATAAATAAATTATTAGAAGAAGTGCATGGCATGTAGCTTTTCCACCTACCTATCAAAAAAGACAAAATAATAAATAATTAAAATTTGAATTTTTTTAAAAGAAAATAAAAAATTTATTAGAAGAAATGCAAGGAGGGAAAATCAAATTCGATTTTTCACATGAAAGGGCAAAAAATATTTTTCGAATCTTTTTGAGATTTCAACCGAACACGGGGAAATATTATCATTTTCCAAAAAGGACTTCCTAAAAACTAACTTTCATAAATGTTACATTTTTCGCGAAACAAATGAAGCTTAAGTATGTATATTTTCATTTCATCATAAACGATTTTTGTCTAGTAATTTTTTTTAGCAAACCAAGCATGTAAAAAATCAAAATACTAATTACAAAAAATATTTCGCTCAACAAACACAAACTCTAGAAGTGGAAACAAAAAGCTGGCAAGGTGGCCTTTTCTTTTTTTTTTTTTTTTGATGGTTAATTGAAAGTTCGTTTTAAATTTTTCAAAACAAAGCAGCAGCAGCAACAACATCTAGCATTTTCGCACGCTGAATGAATTATGGATTTTTTTTTTTTTACAGAGGAGAAATTCTTAAAAAAAGTAAATGGTAGGCTTACTTACCTGCCCGTCTCTGTCCGCGAGAGAGACTCATCGGTTAAGAACGCAGCCGCCTTCTCTCTCTTCTCTCTCTCTACCCCCCCGTCACCTTCACAAATGAAATCCCACAAGCATCGAAAGCGATAGAGATGTTGCAGCTACAGCTCCTTCACTTCCCGCAGCCTCTTTGAAGGTCAGCAGCTCTCTCTCTCTCTCTCTCTCTCGCTTCTGCGATCGATCGATGAATCGATCACTGACCTAACGATTCGGTCGCTGCTCGTTTCGTCATGTCGCGGATGGTTCCCGCTTTTTCGTCTGCTACTTGCAGGAGCTAGTCCGTCCGTCTGTCCGTCCGTGCTTCTCTATCGTCACTGATCGAATCTCCCTAGTTAATCCCGTTACTGATTTCGTTTTCGGTCTCTGAAGCTCCGTGTCTGCTGGGTTTTATTTGATTCGATTGATCAGATCCACGTAGCTATTGTGGCGAGAGCTTGCAGTTGTTAGTTTCGTGATAGTTTGATGCTGTTGCTGTAGGATTCCTTTTTTTTTCTTCTGAAAAAAAAATTGAATTTGGAAATGGAAGTTGCGTGTCCTCCTAAGTTTGAGTTCAGATAATTCGCAAGAGAAGGTAGGATACCTTCAGCGAAGCTAAGCGCTCAAACTTCTTTGACTAGTCTTTTCTGCGGTTTCGTAGTTTCCTTCAACTTACACGATTCCTTTTGCATCACTTTTCCTTTTTTTAATCTTGACTCACTCGTCCATTTAGCTAATCATTTCGAAACCTTTAATTTGAGCTGTAATTCGTCTTCTGTTTTTATTCCTTCAAGTTCTATTTCATCACTAAAGTATTAGTTCAGTTGTTCTACTGTGTCGTGCTTTTTGACTAGATATCAACCACTTTGTACGTCAATAAGATCTTGTTTGACCAGATATCAACCCCTTCGTACGTCAATAAGATCTTGTTTCCTTTTTTAAATTTGGACCAGCAAAGGGACACTGAACCGGCAATAAGCTCCGGCCTCACACTTAATAGGGTAAGTGTGGAGGAACTGATGGGTCCTCAACTTTTAGATGAACTGATATTTATTAGTGCTTTGCAAAAGATGCTGCACTAATTTGTTAGAAAAGGACCAAGGTCTTAGGAATTCCGCTTATGCCTTTTGCGTGTACAATGACTCTGCAGTGTTTAATGGCTTGAGCTTCTCACCACCTCGGGTTTGTCAATAGATTATCCTGGAGGCACGTCTTGTGAGGCCTATATACACAGTTGCCTGGCTACGGTTAGCTCCACCATGATCTACACTGAAATTATGATTACCCATAAACGTGGAAACTACTAGAATATCTTTTGAGTGCTAACTTACTCATCATTTCTTGTCAACGTCTTTCAAAGTGTGAAATCACAAGGATGCAAACATCTTGCCTTTTTAACTTCTCCTTCATGTATGATGTGAATGTTGTATTATGCTAATTTCCTGTTTGTACTGGTGAGCTATGGTATTTGTGATCAAGTCTCACTTCTCTGCTTTAGACATTAGGAGTTAGAGGATAGTTATTATATATATTTAGCCTTGCAAGTATTCTAGATAAATTTTGCCTAAAATTATTTGTGTGCTTACATAATTGGTGAAATGCATATCACGCATCATAGAATGTTTTTGGATCAATAGTTGTTTGGACTTGGGATGTGTTAGAGGTACCCATTTGCGTATATAAGATTGGTGAGTACCATATGATAATATTGACCATTAAGCTGGCATTGAGCACCCTTTTGTAACTGGTAGGGAGGAGTTTTGAATGCTTGTAACTCCTTTTGCCTCACATTCAGAGTAATTCTCATAGTGTAAATCCAGGTTCGCGTTACTGATAAAGGGCATTACAGCATTGAAAGTACTCCATGTACCGGCTATGTTATAATGAGGATGGGTCATGTTGCTTGAAAGGATTCTGATTAAACGAATTATTGCATGAGGAGTCCCTAGTTTGTATTTATGGTTTGTATGACAAAGCATGCACCCTGTAAAGTTGGTAATTGTTACTTTAAATGTGCATAATTTATACGTATTAATCAAGGAAATTGATTACACTGTGTAATTTTGAACAGGTATGGAGTGCTTTGATGAGCGGATAATATCATGTTGCAGTTTATGGACGGGATAAAGCATTTGCTTGCTTCTATACTGCAGTGTTGTGATCTCGATCTGTGTAAGCAATCGAGAGGCTCGAAGATCGAGCTTCTTGCTAGGGAGACTGTGTGTATGCACTTAACTGATTTCTTATCATTCTGAGGTTTAGATGGCAAATTCCATGGCTCAACTTTCCTACATTTATGGTGAACCTGTGCCCTTCTGTTGGCAGCAATCAACTTTACTGACCAGGGCTCTATCTTTAAACTTACAGTCCTGTGCGCAATGTATTGTTCAGATTCATATCACACTGATGATGATCATCCTATTATGTAATTTGATTATTTCTTTTCATAAAGTTATTTGTTCCTCTAGTTACGTGCAGATTATCACTTCTTCATTTTTCTGAATGCAGTCAGTGTGAGTGAAATTGAAGCGCTATACGAGCTTTTTAAAAAAATTAGCAGTGCTGTGATCGATGACGGTCTGATTAACAAGGTTGCTCATCATCTTGGACCTTTATTTGTCATTTCTTTTGGTTGGCATAAATTTTCTCTGCATTATCCTTTGTGTCAGTGTTGCTGAAGTTTTTGTTCATTATGACATCACAGGAAGAATTCCAGTTGGCATTATTTAAGACGAATAAAAAGGAGAGTTTGTTTGCTGACCGGGTAATGTGCTCTTTACTTTTCATCTTGTATGGAAGTTTTGGAATCTCTCTTCGAGGTCTTCTATTTACAGCTACGTTACATTTGTTGGCTTCTACAGGTGTTTGACTTGTTTGACACAAAACACAATGGAATACTAGGCTTTGAAGAGTTTGCCCGTGCTCTTTCTGTTTTTCATCCAAATGCGCCTCTTGACGACAAGATTGAATGTACGTTTCTTCTTTCAGCTTTCAATCCCATTAGATGTGGTCATGCGAATTGCCCTGTATTGTTTGGCTTATCCCTTTAATTTATGAAGCAGTTTCATTTCAACTGTATGATCTAAAGCAGCAAGGTTTCATTGAGAGGCAGGAGGTACGTGATACTTCTGATCAAACTGAATTATACTGGAGTTATTTTTGTTTCCTTCAACGAAAACTAGGTTAATGATGAATACCCCACATAGGTGAAGCAAATGGTAGTAGCTACACTTGCGGAATCTGGCATGAATCTATCGGATGATGTCATAGAAAGTATAATTGACAAGGTAGTTCTTCATTCTGGTTTGACCTTTGTTTTCTTTACTCATACTATATTGTTCAGAGAGTTCCTTTATTATTCATTGAAAATAGCTCCTAAAATCCTCTTCCCCCCCCCCCCCCCCCCCTCCTTCTCTCCCCCCTCTCCGTCTCTCTCTCCTCTCCTCTTCTCCTTTTCTTGATCTGTAAAACTTCCTTCAGACTTTTGAAGAAGCAGACACGAAGCATGATGGGAAGATCGACAAGGAAGAATGGAGAAGCCTCGTTTTGCGACATCCTTCCCTTCTGAAGAATATGACGCTCCAATATCTTAAGTAAGTCTTTTTATTTGTACTTGGATAACTTTTGCTAGTGCAAAATATGGGAAAAGGATAAAGAATAATTTCTATGTTACAGAGTGCGATAATGGAGAAACAAGGTCTTTTTCATGATTCGACCGCATATAATAGGTCCATCTAGCATGTACTGATGTTGAGCTAAGATTATTACTTATTTTAACACGCTTGGCTTATTTAACGTCTGTGTCCTCATGCATTGCATATTCAAACTGTTGCACTGTACCGATGGATTGAAATATATCATAACAGGAAAGCCCGTCACCCTTATCTACTCTCTTTCTTGCTTGGTGATATTTCCTTAATATGCTCTCTTTTATTCAATGATATATGCCAACCTTAGCCCAAAGCGTGAAAGGTCTTAAGTAAGCTCTATCCATCAATTTGGTTGGACATTGAAGTTATTCTGTAGTTCAGATGCTCATGTGGAACATTACTCATCCTCATAATATTTTATGTACAATGACCAATCGTGGAACTGCCCACAACTCCCAAAGTTCCTCTATTCTTTTTGGAGGATAATCAATTTCCCCATAATGTCAGCATTTTTTAAGTTATTTTCGTGCAAACTACAAATGATGAGTCCTTGTAGGTCTGATAACATGTTTAGTCATCAATCTCGTAGAAAGTTTTTTAGATTGTGGGGCTTCAGGGTTTATGCCTTTGCTAGTGTGTTATATTGAATCGGCCTTGATGACAACCCTGACTCGGTTTTGCATCACCATGAGTATTCTTCTTTCTCTAAGTCAGCCATGGGAGCAGCCTGATAAGATCGTTTGTATTGTTTCTTTTGGCCCTAGCATGAAGATAGTAGAGATGCATCAATGAGGACATCAATGAGGAGGTTAAATTTGTCATCTCACTCACTCATTCACTCGTTCACTCATTCATTCTTGTTTTCTTTTTTTACCAGGGACATCACTACCGCATTCCCAAGTTTCGTGTTCCATTCACAAGTTGACGATTCATGAGGTCAAAGCTGCGTATCGAAGTACTAGTGAAGATTTTGTAGTTTATTTTTTCGTTGAAGATATTGCGGCCACTTTGTATCAGTGAGGTCAGAAGAGAGATCTGTTGTTCTGGTTGTTTGTAAATTCAGCCTCTTGATGGAGTGTGTTTGTCTGTCTTCCTGCTCGGCATGCGATACAGATTGTCAATTTTTTTTAGGGGGGGTGGGGTTGTGGGTTTGCAATTGTTGAAGGCACTCACTCGAATTATTCAGTTGATGTGTGAACATACAGTCCTGTAACATTCTATGATCCCAATGCGTGTAGGGAACATTTGTGTAAACTGGATTTCAAATGAAGGCATGCCCCCGCTTGCGGTGATAACAGTGAACCCGCGATGCAATTTTTCTCTAATGTAGATGTCCGGCTGATGCTAAAACGATGTCGGAGAGAATTTTTTTTTTGTGCTTTTGTTTTTTTACTTTATTTTTTGGCATTTTTCTTTCCTTTCCTAAGGGTATCTAACAATCATAAAAAGCAATGACGCTACCGCGCATTTTCTTCGCCAATGGTGATGGGCTTAGTGGAGATATTATTCTTCTCTCGCTATGCTCGTATCACACGGTATATAACCAATTTTCCACATAGTTAAGGCAAACCCTTTAATCAAGTGCCGTCCAAGATCAAAGGTGAGCTAATCTAATTCCATTTGGACAGTAGGCATCCCAGCAGCCCACCCTACTGTTCTTCGAAAACGAACAAAGATTAGCTAACTGTGATACCGGAGGGGCAATGTCAGAGCTCATCGTCAAGAGTACCCACCCATCTGGTAAACACGAAGTTGCGCAGCCAAGGAGATTGAGAGAGAGAGAAGAAACAATCGTGTGCGCAAAAGAGGTGGAATTACCACTATTAAGAACTGACGATGAGTTTGGAAAAAAAAAAAACACACAAGGCTTCAATGATAGACCTAAACGCTGAAGTTAAAAGAAGACAAAAAAAAAAAGCAGTAAGAGGCAAGCCTCAACGAAGAGAGGAAAAACTTGGGACAGATTTAAATCACCAGGAGTTCCAAGTGCAATAACTTAATCAACTTCTTCCATCTTGCTGCCCTCGGCATCAACATCTGCATCCTCAAGCGGGGGCATATCTGCATCGGCATCAGCTGCATCCTCATCAATGCTCAAACCAAGCTTCAACATCCTGTGGATTCTGTTGCCGAAGGTGTTGGGGTCATCCAGGCTGAAGCCCGAGGTCAGAAGTGCGGTCTCAAAGAGCAAGAGGACCAGGTCCTTCACTGACTTGTCGTTCTTGTCCGCATCCGCCCTCTTCCTCAGCTCTTCCATGATGGGGTTCTCCGGGTTGATCTCCATTGTCTTCTTGCTCGACATGTAGCCAGCCATGCTGTTGTCTCTCAAAGCCTGTGCCTTCATGATCCTTTCCATATTGGCCGTCCACCCGTATTCGCCGGTGACCAAACAGCATGGGGAGTCAACCACACGATCAGAGACCACAACCTTCTCGACCTTGTCACCCAAGACATCCTTGATAACCTTGCACAGTCCCTCAAACCTCGCCTTCAAATCTTCGCTCTTCTTCTTCTCATCCTCACTTTCATCGAGTTTTAAACCTTCCTTGGTGGCTGAGACTAACTTCTTCCCCTCATATTCCTTGAGCTGGCCAACGGCATACTCGTCAATGGCATCAATCATGAAAAGCACTTCGTAGCCCTTCTTCTTGAGCTTCTCCAGGAAAGGGGAGTTCTCAACAGCCTTCTTGCTCTCGCCGGTGATGTAGTAGATGTCGCTCTGACCATCCTTCATTCTAGTCACATAGTCCTTGAGGCTGGTCATCTCTTCACCGCTCTTAGTGGAGTGGTACCGCAGTAACTCAGCAAGCTTCACCTTGTTCTGCGAATCCTCGTGAATACCGAGCTTGAGGTTCTTTGAGAACGCCTCGTAGAACTTGTTGTAGTCTTCCTTGTTCTCCGCAATCTCAAAGAAGAGCTCGATGCATTTCTTGACAAGATTTTTCCGAATGACCTTGAGAATCTTGTTTTGCTGGAGCATTTCTCTTGAAATGTTGAGTGGAAGGTCCTCTGAGTCGACGATACCCTTAACAAAGCCAAGATACTCCGGCATCAGCTCCTCACAATTGTCCATGATGAAGACACGGCGAACATACAGCTTGATGTTGTTGGGTTTCTTGCGGGTGTCAAAGAGATCAAAAGGAGCCCTTTTTGGAGCAAAGAGGATGGCCTTGAACTCAAGCTGACCTTCAACTGAAAAATGTTTGACTGCCAAATGTTCTTCCCAATCGTTGGTCAAGCTCTTGTAGAAGGCAGCATACTCTTCCTTGGTGATTTCCTCAGGCTTCCTCATCCAGATGGGCTTCTGCTTGTTCACCAATGACCACTCATGAGACACTCCTTGATCTTCTTCTTTTTCTTCTCTTCCTTCTCTTTCTCTTCATCAACATCCTCAACCTTCCCTTCCTCTTCCTTCTTGTCTTCCTCATCCTCATCATCAGAGATCTCCTTCTCAGTGGTCTTCTCAATCCAAAGGGAAATAGGGTAGCTAATGAATTCAGAGTGCTTCTTGATTAAGTCCTTCAGGCGACGCTCCTCAAGGTACTCGAGCTGATCCTCTTTGAGGAGGAGAGTGATTTTGGTTCCCCTACCAAGAATCTCGCCAGAAGTGTCTCTGGTGACAGTAAATGATCCACCAGCTTGGGATTCCCAAACATACTGCTCATCATCGTTGTGCTTGGTAGTGACAATAACCTTCTCAGCTACAAGGTAAGCTGAGTAAAATCCAACACCAAACTGACCAATCATGCTCACATCAGCACCAGCCGCTAGTGCTTCCATGAATTCCTTGGTGCCAGATCTGGCAATTGTACCCAGATTATTGACCAAGTCTGCCAAAATAATTCAAACAGTCAGCAAACAATTACATTAAAGTGAAAGTTCATCAAATCATAATACCAAGAGACTCACCAGCTTTGGTCATGCCAATCCCACTGTCAATGATGGTCAGTGTGTTGTTAGTCTTGTCAGGGATAATGTGGATGAAGAGCTCCGGTTGAGCATCAAGTTTGCTTTTGTCTGTTAAGCTCTCGAATCGGATTTTGTCTAGAGCCTATAAACAAGTAAATTGGAATCAGACATGGTGTTTCAGTACGCCCAAAATAAATTATACTTCCACTCCCTCCAAGTTTTAACATTCAGTTAATGCCAGCATCACATACAATAGGGCTACATGTAAAAAGAGATAGCGTCCATACAGCAATATCAGGATAAGTCTAAATATCATCAGGGAATAGCACAGTAACGTCAGGAATAGCACACATGAGACCTTCAAGCATGCATGATTCGCAACCCAGCATCTAAAATATGCTTTATGCACTGCAGCAAAAGGATGACAACTGAAAAGTTGCCTCAAGAGAGGAGGATTTTCTGTTTAGAATCTATGTCTTGCGAAAAAACAAAAAAACATACTGCCTAACTTGATCTAGATGAGTTGTTTCTTTAATAACTAGAACCAAATTAGTCCCTAACAAGCCATATGGGGAGAAAAAAAAAACAACAGCACTATCCAGAGCAATAGCCAACACATCACTCTAAACACATTGCGTCTTCCCAAAAACATCATGAGGAACGAAAGCATCACACAAGGTGCCTGGAGTGATGAATCCTCGACTGTCCTCAACCTAACAAAGTCCATACGCTAACCACATACAGATCTAAGAAAAGTGCAAAATCGCCATCCAACGACAATTCGTATCGAGAATTTTAAAAAAAAGACGCGCCGCTCTCGGAGCGGCTGCACTTACATCGGAGGCGTTACTAATGAGCTCCCGGAGGAAGATCTCCTTGTTGCTGTAAAAAGTGTTGATGATCAGGCTGAGGAGCTGGTTGATCTCGGCCTGGAAGGCAAACGTCTCGGTCTCCGCCATTGATGGACTCTCGCTTGCCTTGCTTGATCGCGAAGAGATGAGGAGGAGACGCTTGCGCCGAGGAACGAGAGCTCGGTATTCGCGATGAGCAAGAGGAGGAGGAAGAACAAGATGCAGAGGCAAAGTAGGAGCGAAGCGAGTTTATATAGGGAGTTCACAAAGTAGGGTTTCTAGATCCTTCTATCGTTGCTCCGTTATCGGTGACTTGCGTTTATAGTCCTCGATTTCCCCTTTTGTGGATTTTTTGCTTTTTTTTTTTTTATTCGTTGTTTATTCCTTGTCTCGCCTATCGCCAGGAAGCAACGTATCGATGATGATTGCAAAATGCAAAGTGCTCATTTTGCGGAAAATTCTAAACAAATCCCCAAAGTGTTGTCAATTTCTGAAAGTACCCTACAAATTGGACTTTATTTCAAAATACCCTCTAAATGTGGTGAAATTATCTCTATTAACCTCCTGAGCTTATTGGCCAATAGGCAATGAGCAATAAAGTACTTCATATTTTCTCTCCGCCTCAGACTATCTTGTGATACCTTTTACAGCTTGGCCCATAGTAGTACCTTGACCAACTTCAGATCCACTAGAAGCAAGCCCAATAGCTAACCTAGCAGAAACAACGAAAGCGGCAGAAATCAGTAAATTCATGATAAACTCCTCACAAAAAAAAAACTGGTTGATGATCATTTATTATGATTATTTGGCGAGACGAACTGTTTATCATTAGGATAAGTGTTAAGTGAAAGTGTAATTATATATGCAGCTGAGGCATCCTAACAGAGCTGTAGACTTGAACCCCTTTCCTACATGACCCGATCGATTCAATTAGGCATGCCTTACTGATAAAGGGATCAGTTGGGAGAGGGCGCTCGTATCATAAGTGTGAGGTTCGATAGAGGCAGAGAGAGAAAGTCAAAAAGAGAAGGGTCAGAGATAAAACGTACATATAAAAAAAAAAAACCTACTGAGCTTATTGCCGACGAGAAAGTAGGCGGACTATGAGCAAGCGAATCTCACATGTACGGCTTTGCACATACCACAAGGATATTTTTGTCCTAAGATTACAAAATAATCAATGGAACTAAATAAAGATAGAAAACCAAAAACAAAAAATCGCATGCCGGAGAGATAGAGGGAGAGGGTGGCCGGAGAGCCGATCGTGCACTGTCGAGGGCCCGGCATCCTTGTCGGGCTTAGGCTAAGGAGCGGTAATCGCCTCCCGCCACTTATCATACCTGCACAGAGAGAAATTGCCGAGCAGGATGCTTTCGAATGTGTCCGCGCGCGCATGAAAATGTCGATGTGCTCATTCTCTTATTTGCACCCGACGAATGTAAATAATGAAAAACGTTGCCAAGTTAGAGAAAACCAACCGGCCCAAACAAATTAACAAGAAAAGCAGTACAGCCATATCTTCACATGGCCGTGACCGTAACACGGGCAAACATTTTCGGACCGAGTGCCTTTCTTAACGGAATTAGCGATGCCGAAAGACTATTATTATGAGGGAATTGCACAGTAGAATCATGGGTGAACTCAACTTCGTGATACGTAGCTTATGATGTCTGTGCTGTATTTGTAAAGGTTAAATCTTGACTCGAAACCATAGCAGGAATTTTTTTTTTTTTATGTGATCATGATCAAGTGTTTAATTTATACGATTTTATTTAGTGCAATTGAATCCTCCTTTTCGAGAGGTTCTATCAATCTTGATTCTATCACGTCAATAATATAATGAGATCTTTAATATGTTCTAGACAATTTTCCTTTTTTTTTTTCATTTCACTTTTTGCTTTGGTTTTTTTCTTATTTTCAGAAAGTCTTTTTCCAAACGTGGCCGATTATAAAACATTATGGTTGCACTTAGTTGTCCGAATTTCTAGTAGGGATAGGATAGGATAAGAAATCCAAGTATTTTGTCGTATCCTATCTACCGTTTAATGAACTGCGAATTTAAAGTTTGATAAGCCAAGGTAAAGTGTGGTCGAGACTAACTCTATTTTGTTGAAGTATCTGGATACTTTAGAAATTATTCAATGATAAATTCTAATGAATAAGTTATTGCTGAACAGAGGATTGTGCCATTTGAATTCGGGCACAACACTAACCGAGCAAATCCCATAGAATTGGGGTCTTGATTTGAAGTCGAATCCTTTGAGTTGCTCGCTAGCCTTACTTGTTTTTTTTTTTTTCTTGTTGAGTAAGTAAACAAGTGTTGAACAATTAATTATTCGGCATCTTTTCACAAGTTGAAGATGCGCTCATATAAGTTAACAAGTGTTGAACAATCTAATTATTCGGCATCTTTCACAAGTTGAAGATGCGCTCATATAAGTTATCTAAGAGAGCCATTTCGAATGTTGAGAACCCATTTGAAAGCGATGATCAATATCGAATTCTTCTAACATGTCAAAACTCTTTTAGAATGTTGAAAATGTTCAAGCAGTTAAAAATGAGAAACATGATCTCATATTATGCCTAACAATCGATTAAAAAACAATATCGTAGATATATCTAGCTTTGTGACTAGAGACTCGAGCTGGTCTTTGTTAGAGAGGCGGGACCATACTGAGAGTCCCTACCGTTGTCCAAGAGAAGGGCCCCAGCTAGAGAGGCGGCCCGACACAAAAGAGAGGTTGTGGTTATGAAAAAATTCGATCTCATCGTGTATGCTCTCTTAAGAATCTTATATTGGTCTATCCCACCCTCTCATTTGAAATATTTTTATCCTGATTATATCCTTCATTATCCTCTCTTTATCTATCATGACAGCTACCAATACAAGATAGGATGGAATATATCCTATCCTCGTTTATATCCTAACGACCAAACACATCATATAAGATTTCCTTTCATTCTTTACTATGATCATAAAATAGTATAATGCTAAAGACAATAAGATAAGCTTAGATTTGAAAGTGAATTACTAACCATTCGCCAATTAACGACGATTTATGTCTCGATATGTGACATGGAATGCTGATGTGGCTTGCGCGCGGCGTCTCACGTGGGCCAGCAAACGAAAAGCCTCATCCGACGAGAACCTTATCCGGCAAAGCCTCATCATCCGTTAGCTTCTCGACTAGCAGCGAGCATCGATCTTCATCACCAATGTGTCATCACTTTCGGCGACTCTCTTCCTTCGATTCAGAATGCTCGCTCATCCTCTGTATCAAAACCCAATTCAGCTCCGCGCGCTCTTTGCAGATCTCGAAGGTAAACACGAACTCCATCTTCTTGCGGGCCTTTGTCAGTTTCATCTCCGACACCGACGTGAATATTCGCGAACGGAAGCGAAACTTTCCGTGCTCGCTCGTGTTTTTTGTCCCCATTCCACGCATCGAAAAACCTCTTAGGGCCTTACCAAAAAGAAAAACCTCTTAGGGAGGCAATCGATCTCGGTAGCTAGGAATGACCATGGTTTTGTCGATTTCTCTGTGTGCCGGGCACTTCGGTGGCAGGGTGAGTTTCTTTTGGGGTGATGAGATTGGGATTTGAGCTGCATGCTTTATCATGTAGATGCGTTTGATTGCATTCTGGTCCCGGGTGCTAGAAGAACGTCCAAAAGCAGTGGAAGTGTTCTTTTTTTTTTTTTTTTTTTTTGGGGGGGGGGGTGGGGCTGTTGGTAAATCTTGTCTTGATAAATGAACGTGACGTTGATTATCAACACATAGAAATTGCTTGTCACGTGCTAGCGTGCTAGCCATGCTTACTGACCCGGAACATGGTTGCCCTGGGCAACTCCAGGACATGCTCTGATTGCTTTGCTACATTGTTAGTTGTTATGCTGAAAAGCTATGGAATAACAGGACAGCACAACATTAACTTCCCTCCAGGTGAGAGGCAGTGGTTCATGAATTATTTGGACTTGCTATCTCAAGTTGTATTATAACGTGAACAACTTGGTTTGATCATCAGAATTAACAATTGTTGTTTTATGCTTCAAACTCATTCTTTATTTAAGTTGTTTTATAACTGACTGTTTTATCAACAAACTCTTCGATTAGAAAAAATGTGAGAGAAAAATAGTCTTGGATAGTGACTTGGCATCACGCTTTGGGTGTTACAATTAATGCATCAGCAATATATCATTGCTATGGGATCTTTACAAACATGACAGTTTGCTTATCTTAGTCCTGCTTCAGCATTATTCTAGACTTTAATTAGAAGGAACCTGCATTCTTACTCGGAGCTGTTGTGTTTGCCTTTGGGCTGCACTATGCACTGAAATGAGTTTTCTGAATAAAAAAAAAAGAAAGAAAGAAAGAAAGGAAACTATTGTTCTCAAGATCAATCCCCTAAGGATCTATGTTCAGTTAATATATCGATTGCACTCTTTTATGACAGCATTGCTGTGGAGAGTGGGCAATCTGAGATTGGCGAGGGCAGACTCTTTCTTGAAAAACATCCATCACTGCCCATCAAGAAATTACGCAGGAGCTTGCTTCTGGAGTTTGTGGGGTTTATTCCATCTGTCCTATATGCTCTTCCCGCTAGCGCGGCACCTATGTTTGAGATGAAGGAACCTGAAGTGATTCGGTAGAATAATGTGCTTTTTAGATCTTCTCATTGTGCACCTATTAATGTTGGGGGAAAGCACATTTTACCAACTGCCAATCTGTTTTTCCTTTTATCTTTTTTTCATTATACGTTTCCATTTAGTATATATAATTACCTCTCCTCTTTTTTCACAAAGTAAGTCACTGTTTCCGATTGCTATAAGCTTCAACTTTTGAAGTCTTCAGGACCTGAAGCTCCGGATGGGGTGAGAGTTCAAGGTACAGGGCATTCAAATATTCCCCCTTAGTTTCCTGGAAAACATGGTGCCGCCTTCTATTGAGGAACCACAATTATATAGTCAAGTTTGAACAACTTGTAGTTAGAGGCCTATCTATGGGGAAATTGAACAACTTATTCATGTGGCCGTTGTCTCATTATCATTTGACTATTTGGGTACTAGTCCATGGATTATGTGTCACAGAATTGCCAGCGCTAAGCTCTTTTCTTTTACTCTTCAAGTTTGTGAATACGTGGGTTCTTCCATCAACAGTTATGAGGGTTATTATTCAGGAATGCGGCAGGAAGTTATCTGTTATATTCTGTAAGTCTGTAAGTGACGTAGTAAATAGGAAATAAGTGTCATGAAGCATTGCAGCGGGTATTATCTGGATTTATTTAATTTTATCGTCAAAAGTTTCTGAGTTTCTGTTTTCTCAGAGGTTGTCGAAGGGAAGGACCAGAAGCCGTGATGGAGATCTTGTTGAAGTTAATTATGTGTGCAGGCGCTCAAACGGGTATTCGTTCATAGGTAATTTGTATGTCATAGTTGATGCCCAGGATCACCTTTTCTGCTGGGCGTAATTGTATGTCATATTTGATGCCCAGGATCACCTTTTCTGCTGTGGGCTTCTAGATCTCATTTTATCATTTGGCCTATCCTTTGGCCTATCCTTCTGTCTGGATGTTTTCTCCACTACTCGACTCATGGCTTGTTTTAAATGCAGTACTGTAGATCAGTTTTAGTGGAGAAAGCATGCCTGTTGTAATTCCGTTGGATGGAACCAAGTAAGCTCCGTTTCTCATATGGTAGCACGACGAAGCTAGAACTTTTGGTGTTATAGGGTCTCTATTTCTATTTGACTGGGTAATAAGAATGTGACACGAGTTATACCAGTTCGCTGTCCCGCGCGGCTATTTATTTTTCTATTGTAAACAGAATCAGAAGTGTGTTATATTGGCATTTGTATTGATTTTTGGCTTTGGGTTCTTAAACCCTTTTCGACTAACTTTTTGTGCTATTCAGCCCGTTAATACAGATCAGTGTTCACTTTGTTTCTTCCATACTCCAGCCCCATTAATAAGATATAAATGAATCATGTTATGTAGGTGAACAAAGATCATGTCTCTATGTCACTCTCTGTCTTGTTCTTGTTGAACTCTATTGCTATTCTGTTTCTCGGTCATCATCCTTTCTTTCCAAACGAAAGTTGGCTGAACATATAACTGGGTATACATCTTTTGGTTACTTGTCCCCTCAACAGATCATCAAGGTCTCAAGGAAATTCTGATTGGCATGAAAGTTGGAGGTACTTTCGAGACTGAGATATGTGACATTTATGTAAATGCATAACTTTGGAATTTTATGAGCAACTCCAAAACAAAACTGGTCATCTCTATTAGGTTGCTGTCTGTCTTTATCTTCTTCCATTATATCCCAGTCACAAATGCTGCATAAATGTTTTGCTTTCTTAGCCTACCTTGTCTACTTTGGTGCTAATATCCTGATCCAGCTTCTTCCCTTTCACCTTTTTGTTAATCTAAGCAAATCTTTGTCTATGTCTCTTTGAATGTGGCATCGATGAAATTGCTGAAAAAATCCCACCTTTCCTTCTCAGGTAAGAGGAGAGGGCTGATCCCTCCTTCTGTTGGATACATAAACGAAAACCTGAAGCCAATTCCTGATGAGGTATGGACTAATCATCTGTTCTTCCTGTTTCTTCGGGTCGTCCTGTAATTATGCTTTCCACTTCCCAGGACACACTTCTTGTCTCCTGGACTTTTAATTTCGCGTCTGATTGGTTTATTTTTCATTTGACGGTTTGCAGTTTGGACCTCGGAGGAGCCTTTTGTCACACGCGAAAGAGCCTCTGATATTTGAGGTGCAGCTACTGAAAGTGCTATGACATTGTTTCTTGATATCCTTGCAATTCCCTCCTCCTGTGTTCATTCAAGTTTTTTTCACGTCCGAGAAATTGTCTTGAAATCAGACATCCTCAAGCAGACCACTGTTCACGTTGGTCTCAGCTTGAACGGCGTGTGCTCTTGTCAAGACTCAGGACGCCACTCTGTTTTTCCACCCTCCCTTTCTTGCTTTTTTAACATGTGCGTGCGTTCCTAAACTTTTCAATTGTATTAATATAAACTCAAACCTTTTGAACAACCTCCACCTTCATCGGCTACAACGACAGCTCGCCAGATTTGGTAAGCGCTTCCCCTCCCTCGCCCAAGGGCCGGCAAGTGACATTGGTTGTTGAAAGAAGAAAACCAAAATTAAACAAGAAGAATAAAAATTAAAAATATTTAAAGATATATGCAAAATTATCAACATTAGCGACTTTCAGTCTCAATAACATGATTATGAAAGTATTTACAAAAAATTGTAGCCAATTTATAATCCAATTCATTAATTTTTTTTTTATATATTTATGAGGATATCAAATGGAATATATTACTCCCACTATTCAATATTACAAAGATTAGTAATATTCATCTCAAGATAAAAATAAAAAATTTAAATAAAAGAAGACTAAATAACAATTTAGATATAACTCACAACAAAGATCGTTTATAGACTTATTAATTATTATATTTTACCTTTTGAAGATGCTTATTTTCGGATACAGCTTTCATGATTGCAGCTATGGAACTATGCAGTCATTTCCATTCGACGCTTTTTGTGCTTCGGAACTCATTTTTCTCTGCCGCATAATAAACCACGGCCTTCATGCACCGTGGTATTCTTCTGTAGAAAAGCAGAATTAATGACACAAATCTCATCTTTCTCCTTCACATTACATCTCGTACTAATGGATGACTTATTAAAAATATGCATATTCATATGCACGCACAATGTGCGGGCTAAATAACTTATAAGAAATTACAATCTTTAACCTTATCAGAGAACTCGTTACTTCTTCAATAAGATAGGCAAAGTGTGTGCGTTGCAGTGGACCATCACGACTAGGAACGGAAGCTTTGGCATTGAAGCTGAGCGCCGTACATAAATTTCGGCACTTCTGAAGTTCTTTTGCCCAATCTTAACCTCATCGGAAAAAGTTATTGCTTCTTCAATAAGAGAAGCAAAGCACATGCATTGCAGTGGATTATCGCGACTAGGAACAAGAACTGCAATTATTGTAATATCTACAACCACGAGGGAAAGTGATTGCTTCACGAGGTACATATGGAACAAGAATAAATTACATGGTACAAGCAACCTAACCAAGGTGTCTGCCTTTATCCAATTCCACTCATTAAAATCAAACAAGATTACTAAAAGATTCCGCAAAAAAATTAAAAGGGAAAAATGCAAGTCAGGCTTCATTGCTAATGCGCACACATGGTTTTTCCTTCATTACTAAAGTATGTGAATTGATTACCGTACAATCAGCTTAAAAGTTATTGGACAGCCATCTCATATACATAGAGCACTTAAAAAGGAAAACTATTAATATAATCACTATAAAATGAGGGATCCATGAATGCAAAGTTCCAGGTCTTACCATATTAATTTCATTTATTTTGCGAAAAATTATCAAGTTAAAATAAAATTTGCTAAATATTATAAGTTTATGTCGTGCAGTAAAATGGATTATCGAAAAATATTATTAATAAAATATTAGAATACACTATCAAATCGTTGATTTTTCATTATATATGATTTTCTTTCTTCTTCACGTGCCTATAAATAAATATTCCTTACGCCACTACAAATCACAACGCTAAGAGTGCGTATAATAACCATTTTATTTCTTATTTCTATTTCAAATCTATTTCTGAAATAGATTTGAAACAAAAATTCGTTTGATAATGCAATTTATTTTTTCACTTTTGAAACACATTTTATTCCAAAAATAGATGAGAAAGAGAAATTAAAAATTAAAAATTGTAACTTTTTTTTATTTCAGATATAGAAATGAAAATAACCTACCAAAGTCTTTTGTTTTTTCTCAAGTCCTTGTCGTGCTCTCTCTATTGCCGCCCACCACTGCCCCCGCCGACCTCCACCAGCCCCCCCGCCCATCGCTAGTCATCACCGACCCTCGCCACCAGTCGCCGACCACCGTTGTTGCAACCGCCATCGTTGCCACCCTCCATCGACTGCAACTGCCCACTGCCGACCTTTGTCACCCTTGCCATCCACCACCCACCGTCGTGACCACTGGCGGCCACCGTCGACCATCAACCCACTCGCCGGCCATCACCTACTTCCGTCGAACCGTGTCGCATTGCCGACCATCACCAACCCCTCTACCGACTGTCACAACCATCGCCGATTGCTGTTGACCTCTGTTGGCTACTGCAACCACCACTGTCACTGGAGTAAAAAATAAATAATAATTTTTAATAATATATTTTCTAATGATAAAAATTATTGTTAAAGATATTTTTAAAAATAAAAAAATGAAGTAGCAATTTTTTATAGAAGATTTTATGTTAATAATATTCTAGAAGTAAAATTTTTTAATTATTATCAAATGAATTTTTTTTCAGAAATGAAAATTTTATGTTGTTATCAAACGTATTTTTTAAAAAAATTATCTAGAAAATAAAAATAAATAGTTGAAAGTTGATTCTAGAAATAAAATGATTATGACGCGGGGCCCTAATCCTTAACTTCTAAGCTTTCCGGCACAGTGCTCCGAGCGGCCAACTTCATTCCCAGCCTTCGATCCACGAAGTAGGATTTCGACGATTTTATCTTTTCCTGCTCCAAATCCTTCATGCTCTGATCGGTTGACTTGAGGCTTGAAAATCTCGTTTGCTTTCCCGAGAAAGGGAAGCGAAGATGCAGAAAATGGCGCAATCGTGGTTCTCTCCCGGGGGCGGGTAGCGGCGACGATCCGCAGAAACCCTCGTCCTCTCTGCTGTCGGATTGGAACTCGTACGCCGCCTCCAGAGAGACCGGCGACGAGGCCGGTTTCGGCATCGGCTTCGATATCGAATCCGCTGTCAGGTCTGCCAACGACAGTGTTAGCGGCACCTTCAGCGTGTAAGCTCTCTCTCTCTCTCTCTCTCTCTCTCTCTCTCTCTCTCTCTCTCTCTCTCTCTTCTCTGATTCGTTTGTATATGAGTCCCTATGGTCTGGATTTAGTTGACTTACGTGATTTTTCTGTAGATCTGTTAGAATTTGAGGTTCGACCGGCTTGTTTCGGGGAGAAAACATGTCGAGCCGTGGCTGTTGATGATGGATTCTTGTAGATGTACTTGTATGTGCGTTCCCGTCACGGCGTTGTTTTACAGCGAACATGTGACTACGGATACTGTTCTTCGCTCGTTGTCGTCACTTGTCATTTCTACTTGGCTTGACTCAGAAACGTTTTAGACTCAGTAATTAGCTAAGGATGCTAAGCTTGACTGGTGTTGTTGATTCAGCAAAGGCGATTTCTTTTGGTTCCGTTTCTCGGAAGGAATTCATTCCTCTGTTAATACTTCGTAGGTTCTTCACCATATATATGGCAGGAGAAGTGTTTGGAGTGTATTCGGCCTAGGATATGCTTTTCAGCTAAGTTAGAGGTGTGTAATGGCAAACGAGAGCTGGGTGAAATCGCCTCATAGGACAATTTGGAGGTTTATATCTGTAAAATCACGCATCTCTATGATTGCAACAATGATACGTTAAGATACATGGGTAAATGTTGTATCCAGGTGGATTTCATCCAGGAAAATGTTCATTACTGGTTTAATGCAAGGCAGGGAATTCTTAACTAGTGCTGCTGCTTGTCTTTAAAAGCAGTCCTGCTTTATCTGTCTTGAACTCATTGTTTATCTGGATAACTCTGATCTGTTAGAAAAGTTTACTTATTGTTCTGATTTAGCTGCACTACTAGAATGTTACCAAGTGCAGCCTCCTTTCTCTTTTGTCCTTGTGTAACTGGAAGTAAGAAGGACAATCGTATTAGGGAATTGAAGAGTTAATTCGCACTCATCTTACTCTTAGTCTGGGATGTAAGAGCTTCATTCAAATAGCATAGTGAATAATGAGAAGCCATATTTCGTTTCATTTGGGAATTTCTGTCAAGAGAGATGTCCAAGATGGCTTTCTGGTATATTGACCCTGTACTTGACAATCAATGGTCTTTGGCTGTGATCCCCTTGTTCTTTTGTTTGTTGTAAGACTTAGAAAGCAGGGATTTGTCCTACAGAAATTTCCTTTGTGGATTTCTTGAACGAGCATTGTTATTGGCAGTATTTCTCTTGTGAATGAAGAAGTGTTTTTTAATATAATATTATGTTTATGCTTTGCTTGTCTTCTATTCACGTGATGTTTCTGTAATTTTGTTATTTTTCTTTTTATATGATTCAGTAGGTAGCTGTGTACTTTGACTTTATAGCTGCAAGTGTGCCTTCCTTGTTTGACCATGCAACTAGATTACGATTTTGGAGGTTCATCTGTTTTATTTCCCTTCTTCTATCAAGTTTGTCTCTCTGGAATTAAGGAGGAATCTGTTAGCACTCTCTTAGAATATTCTGTGTCTTTTAATGATTAACCATGTTCTAAAGCAATGTTGCGTTTTTGCTAACTTGATTGTATTATGGTGATGTTGATTAACTTGCGTTTTAATGATTAACTTGACCGCCGACCCCAACTGGTTGGGATAAAAGTGATGTTGATGTTGATGTTGATTGCATTATGGATTTTCCCTTTTAGAAGATCCTCCTGAAGCTACTTCCCTGAAATTGTCAAATTAACTTGTATTTGGAATGAAAAGTTTTTTTGCGTCCATGTCTGATAATCGAATATCAGAAGAATCAGTGTTAAGTTCTAATATAGCTAAAAGGAGCATCACTCAGTCACAAGAAGGTCTTACTTGAGAATCTATGAAATAATGTCACACAACATTCTCCCTCATGTTTTCGAGTTATGAGTCAATTCAAATCATGATAATAAGATTCGGAATTACATTCTAATGTAGCTTAGAAGAATGTGAAGTTCAATCGCCTATAGGTACTTATTTGGAGAATCTATAAAATAATTTCTTGTACAGTATTCAATTTTGCAATTTGAATTTTGAAGAATCAGCAGTCAATATTTCCATTTTCATTATGTTAATATAATGAGAAGAGGAGGAAGCAGAGAATCATACCAATCAGATCAGTCGCAATGGGTTGAACCATTGAATTGAATACTTTTAGTGTCACTTATACTTATATAGCCCAATCTAGAATCACGTTTTGGATAGACTTAATTCTCATCTGGACAGACTGTAGAAATTGTAATTATGCATCCATGAATTGAGGGTTTTCTGGGAAACTGCGCTGAATCACGACTGGAGACAAATCTTGATTAAGTCAACTGATTCTTCTTGTTCTCATTGTTGCACTATTTTCAGATTTTAATCAAAGCAAATTGTAATTCTGTCCAAATCGCAAAGATAGGTATTTTAACAAAAAATGTACCTCTATATGCTTGTATGGTCATGTGAGCTGTTGCTGTTTCTGATTGGTTATTTTGCTTATATATTTCCCTTGACGTTTGTTCAGGGTTTCAAAAGGCGTAAGAGATTTACCCGGGAACTTCCAATCTGCTGCCAGTGCAGTGCCTTCAGGGAAGGCGCTCATGTATTTTGGTTTATTTCTGGCTAGTGGTGTCTTCTTCATTGTGATTGCTTTTACAATGTTCCTCCCGGTCATGGTGTTGATGCCTCAGAAGTTTGCCATATGCTTCACACTCGGGTGTTGCTTTATCATTGGATCATTTTTCGCTCTCAAGGGTCCAATGAATCAGCTTTCTCACATGTCGTCGAAAGAAGTATTCACTCTGGCTCTTTGGTGCATTTTCTTCTTTTCGTAATCAATTTGACTCTTCTGAGTCTCATTGTTCTTTATTTACTGATTATGCAGAGGCTTCCTTTCACCGTGGGATTTGTTGGCACCATGGTCGGTACCATATATGTCTCGATGGTGCTTCACAGTTATTTCCTTTCTGTGCTCTTCTCTATATTGCAGGTACCGCATTCGCAAGTCATGTGCATCTACATTCCTTTATGTGAAAATTTCTAATGAAAATTAGTTGACGCACGTGAATTGATTGCAGGTTCTTGCACTGGTCTACTATGTCATTTCATACTTCCCAGGTGGGTCTGCAGGGATGAAATTTCTCTCGTCGACACTTGCTTCATCAGTAATGAGATGTTTTGGTCGGTGAGCGAGCCATAGCAGCTTTGTCTGTTATATTTGTCCTGTTGTTGTCTGATATAGCTCCAGGACCCGAATGACTTTGGTTTTTAGTTGAAAGGCAAGGATTTGGACAAAGAGCTTCCAAGGAGATTCTCCTCTCTCTCTTCTCTCTGTCTCTCCCTTTCTCTCTCACCGTTAACATCCCTGCAAAGTATCGATGACTCTGCTTGTCGGTCTTCTCACGCCCAAGAATCACGTCTTAAGATGACTTACCTTTTCAAACAAAGTACTACGTCTTCAGTGTTTCAAACAAGCTGGTACCCTGTCTAAAATGGTTGGGCCGGGCATGTCGTTCTGAATCTTCTGATCTCTTGTGCTCTTTCAGGCTGTTGACTTCTTCGAAGCTGCTAGCCTGTAACTTATAAGCCACCTATCATGTGACATGAATTCTCCACAAGAATAAGTTATGTTCTCGGGAAAAGATTAGAATGCCTGGACAAATATCAAAACTACTCCAAAGTTTACGACCGCAATGGGGAAAAAAGTGTCCATAATTCTATAATAATTAAGATGTTCAACGCCATAATAAGGAAAATCTAAGGGCCGGTTTTTTTGAAGGAAAACTGTTTCTGTGGAATTATTTTTCAACTTTTCGGTGTTCGGATGGCAAAAAATTAATTGATCTACACTGAACGTTTCATATGGATTGCAAACAAGAAGTTTAGATAGGAGGAAAACGGCTTCTCCCTCTAATAAGAAGGAAATCACTTTTTTTAAACCACCAATGAATGAAAACTAACTATTCTTCTTGAAATGATTTTCACGAGAAATACTTTCCTTTATCATGGCATGTTCAGTGAAATAAAGCATCCTAAATTTCAGCTCGATTAGTCCCGATTGAGCCGGTTTTGTGAGGAAGCAATGCTTATTGTTTGTTTTTTTCATAGCCACTTCCTATTTTAAAGTGTTTAATATACCATCCGTGCCTGCAAAAATAGAAAGTTGAATTTTCCAAAAAGTAAAAATAAATGCGGATCGCAATTGCCAGCACTTTCTGCGCATCCAAAAGTTCTTAGCAATGAATGAAACTATCATCACCATTCGTTCAAATCGGTGCGGGTTGACTGGACCGGCTAAACGCATCGTGGCTATCTACGTGGGGTCACAATTAAACAAACAAAAATGCGCAAAGCGCAGAGGCAAAGTTCAGTGCACGTATTTTGACTCTCGTGATTGACGAGACTCAGTTGCCTCTCTCCTTTAGTGGAGGGGGAAATCGTCCTCAGAACCGAGACCAAAAGCTTTCTATCATCCAGTCCAAATCCAATCTTATATCATAGCAATCATGAGAAAGATGCGGTTGGAGTCCGGGAACCCCGAAATCAAGGAACGATGAGGAAAGTGACGCTGTGACTTGCTTTTGGATTTGGACCCTCATTTGACATTTGACGGGAGAGCTTTTGTTTCGGAAAAACAAGGCTAGCCTTCGGGCCTATTTCATGGGCATTATGTTCTCGAATATAATTCCTCAGCGGAAATAATTTTTTTAAAAAAATTCTGTTCCCTATTATTTTGCTTCTTGCTTTTGTTCCAAATCCGTTTCTTGACTGCTGATCTGTTCTCGAGAATATAATAATTAACTGACGTTATTAAACAGATTTATGCATTCTTTTTCTATTCCCGAAAATAAAAGAACATGAATCAAAGAATCGGAAGCGCTACCAAATGGGTCGTTCATGATGAGACTTGATTTTAAGATGTTATAACAAGGGAAAGCACGAAGGGAAAAGGGAGGAAAGGCTATAAATTAATTCACAAGAAGGGCCGAGAAGATAAGGCAAGAATGCAAAAGCCAAAATAACATTCAACTATGGTGATACAAAATCATTTTGGCTTGCCCACCACCAAGCAAAAGGAGCCAGAAAACACGGTTTTATTTTTTTGGTACGGTGTGCTACGAGGCGGTGATGACTAGACCGTCACATCATCGATTTTCGACGTAAATTAATAGGACATACATTGGGGTTATGACTCAAAGTTAGGACTTTCCTAATGTTTAGGAAAGTTTAGGATTTAATTGACATCCGCGCGATAGATTTAGTACTGATTAGGTAATTTTCTCATAATTAAACAAAATAGAAAGAAAGACGGTTGTGATTGATGCTTGATAGTTAATCGCTTTAAGGCTACTCTCATCCGGTTCTCTCTGATTATAGGCCACTCTTTTTCGATAAGGAAAGATTCGGGGCTCGACTCTTTTGTGATGAAAATAACATCCACGGAAGTCGGATCGATATTATCTTCGGAACTTATGCCGTCGCGAATACGACACTTGATTTTTCTATAT
This sequence comes from Psidium friedrichsthalianum, assembly GCA_019149425.1. Lineage (NCBI taxonomy): Eukaryota > Viridiplantae > Streptophyta > Magnoliopsida > Myrtales > Myrtaceae > Psidium > Psidium friedrichsthalianum. The sequence continues at coordinate 9,227 of JAGVVM010000282.1, read as the reverse complement.
AAAAAGGAAAAAAGAAAAAAAGAAAAAGGAAGATGAACAGCGTCAACTTGCCGAGGCAAAATCAGACAATGCCTAATCAAAATGATTGAGGCACATAATTGCAGAAGGTGAGATTGTGACTTGACAGAATGGGACAGAGTCATTTCGGAGAGAGGGCAAAAAGGTGACGGGTGATGTTGCGAGGACGGGGGATTAATCCGCTCGTGTGGATGGTCGCATCAACAAAATCTCAGTCTTTAATCAGGTTTAAGCGACTGCATTATTGGGGACAACCGGGAGATTACCGGCCGACATCTTTTGCACGTGCGTGCCCAACTTGCCAACAAAAGGCAGAAGTGATGTATTTGCTCTTGTGTTGACTTGGGATGAGATTTGCTACCCTAATTTTTTTTTTTGTTTTTCCAAACTTTTGTTGTCGTCGTCGTTGCAAATATGAGGTCATGAGAGCACTAAAATCAAAGGCATGACGTCATCGGCTTGCACAAAATACTTGAATAAGCTCAATATTAATCCAATCAAGGAAGATGGAGATGAAAAATCGACAAGGCTAGAACCGAAAGGATTACGGTATTTCATGACAATATAATGTGTTATGATCAAAGGGTATTTATTGTTGGAGTTGGCGAATACTCGGGAACCCTTGTTTCTCACATCGGGTATGCCCACGTGAGCTTAAGGAAACTGAAGTGTTATCCAACGACATGTGATCCCAGCGTGGGGAATGCGGGGGTTCGGGGGCAGCGCCCCCGACACGGGTGCCCCGCTGCCCGGTTAGCGGGCGGGGGTTCGGGGGCAGCGCCTCCCGACGGGGGTTCGCTGCCCGGTCAGCGGACGGCTGCCCCACTCGCCAGTGAGCGGGCGGGGCTCGGGGGCAGCGCCCCGAAACCTCAACGGGTTGAGCTTTTATTTAAGCTGGCCCGTTTAGTGCGAGATTAAGAGATTAATTATAAGTTTAGGTTTTGGGCCCGTTTTGGGGATATATATGTATTTTTCTCGTTTCTGATTATTGTAACGAGTTGATCGGCTGTAAACGAGAAAACATAGTGAAATCTCTTTACAGGACGTAGCCCTAATCTTGGGGTGAACCTGGGTAATCTTTTGTGCATCGTTCTTCTTCTTCTTTATCGTGATTGTTCTGATACTCTGTTGCGAACAAAAACCCATCATTTATGTCCGAGCAATCCGTACAGGAAAGGAAGTGAGCTAATATAATAAGGTGCGTTAGTTATCATAATAAATCATGGAATATCATATTTTATGATATATATGTGTGTTATTATCCCTAGTAATATCCTCTAACATCCTCTCAAAATCCACGTGGAAGTAACGTTGAGTTTGCAAAAAACATCTTCAAGTTCGTCGACCCTCGAAAATTCAGAAACATAATAGATGCGAGAAGCAATGATATTGAAGTGCTGACGCTCACGCATGGTGCGTAAGCCACTTCAAATAGATTAGCATGTTATTTTTGTTATTGTGAGGCACCAAATGCCATTAGAAGTTGCACTAACTTTTGACAAACTTTGGGCAGCACTAAATTTGCCAACACCCTCAAAAGCTGTACTGACTGCACCAACGCCATTGGAAGTTGCACTAGCTTTTGACAAACTTGGGCAGCACTAAGTTGCCAAAACCCTCAAAAGTTGCACTAACTCCGGACCAACTTGGGCAGTATCCCAACGGAGGTAGCTGTATTTTCAGGTAAATGTCGGTTTTACACCCTTAACCGCGTGTAAGCCCCGAGCCTTGCACATCGATAAGATAACCGGGGAAAGGTTTAGCCAACGGGGAGCGCACAGGGTTTCCTCCCTTTTACCTTGAAGCCGCCGCCTGAGTTCCCTCTTTGCAGAGCCGTCCACGAGGGAGATCTCTCTCCCTCCCGTCCTCCTTCTCCCTTTATGTTTCCCTCCCCCGCCTTAGAAAGATTGTGTGAATAAATTTTTGCGGCTAATCTCGAGTAAACGTGGAGATCAACTCGATCGTTCGTTCATTGATAACTGTCGAGAGGATGTTCATGACGTAACTCTATAATCTCTTCGAGATTAAACCGCTCTCCTTTCCCAATCTAGTTCCAGGTAAAGATTTAAGGATTTCACTTTTTTGAACTAGATTTAGATATAGATTTGGGAGTTCCTTACATGTATTTGATATGTATTATTACATATCAAATACATGTAAGGAACTCCCAAATCTATATCTAAATCTAGTTCAAAAAGTGAAATCCTTAAATCTTTACCTGGAACTAGATTGGGAAAGGAGAGCGGTTTAATCTCGAAGAGATTATAGAGTTACGTCATGAACATCCTCTCGACAGTTATCAAATGAACGAACGATCGAGTTGATCTCCACGTTTACTCGAGATTAGCCGCAAAAATTTATTCACACAATCTTTCTAAGGCGGGGGAGGGAAACATAAAGGGAGAAGGAGGACGGGAGGGAGAGAGATCTCCCTCGTGGACGGCTCTGCAAAGAGGGAACTCAGGCGGCGGCTTCAAGGTAAAAGGGAGGAAACCCTGTGCGCTCCCCGTTGGCTAAACCTTTCCCCGGTTATCTTATCGATGTGCAAGGCTCGGGGCTTACACGCGGTTAAGGGTGTAAAACCGACATTTACCTGAAAATACAGCTACCTCCGTTGGGATACTGCCCAAGTTGGTCCGGAGTTAGTGCAACTTTTGAGGGTTTTGGCAACTTAGTGCTGCCCAAGTTTGTCAAAAGCTAGTGCAACTTCCAATGGCGTTGGTGCAGTCAGTACAGCTTTTGAGGGTGTTGGCAAATTTAGTGCTGCCCAAAGTTTGTCAAAAGTTAGTGCAACTTCTAATGGCATTTGGTGCCTCACAATAACAAAAATACATGCTAATCTATTTGAAGTGGCTTACGCACCATGCGTGAGCGTCAGCACTTCAATATCATTGCTTCTCGCATCTATTATGTTTCTGAATTTCGAGGGTCGACGAACTTGAAGATGTTTTTTGCAAACTCAACGTTACTTCCACGTGGATTTTGAGAGGATGTTAGAGGATATTACTAGGGATAATAACACACATATATATCATAAAATATGATATTCCATGATTTATTATGATAACTAACGCACCTTATTATATTAGCTCACTTCCTTTCCTGTACGGATTGCTCGGACATAAATGATGGGTTTTGTTCGCAACAGAGTATCAGAACAATCACGATAAAGAAGAAGAAGAACGATGCACAAAAGATTACCCAGGTTCACCCCAAGATTAGGGCTACGTCCTGTAAAGAGATTTCACTATGTTTTCTCGTTTACAGCCGATCAACTCGTTACAATAATCAGAAACGAGAAAAATACATATATATCCCCAAAACGGGCCCAAAACCTAAACTTATAATTAATCTCTTAATCTCGCACTAAACGGGCCAGCTTAAATAAAAGCTCAAACCCGTTGAGGTTTCGGGGGCGCTGCCCCCGAGCCCCCGCCCGCTCACTGGCGAGTGGGGCAGCCGTCCGCTGACCGGGCAGCGGAACCCCCGTCGGGAGGCGCTGCCCCCGAACCCCCGCCCGCTAACCGGGCAGCGGGGCACCCGTGTCGGGGGCGCTGCCCCCGAACCCCCGCATTCCCCACGCTGGGATCACATGTCGTTGGATAACACTTCAGTTTCCTTAAGCTCACGTGGGCATACCCGATGTGAGAAACAAGGGTTCCCGAAGTATTCGCCAACTCCAACAATAAATACCCTTTGATCATAACACATATATTGTCATGAAATACCGTAATCCTTTCGGTTCTAGCCTTGTCGATTTTCATCTCCATCTTCCTTGATTGGATTAATATTGAGCTTATTCAAGTATTTTGTGCAAGCCGATGACGTCATGCCTTTGATTTTAGTGCTCTCATGACCTCATATTTGCAACGACGACGACAACAAAAAGTTTGGAAAAACAAAAAAAAAATTAGGGTAGCAAATCTCATCCCAAGTCAACACAAGAGCAAATACATCACTTCTGCCTTTTGTTGGCAAGTTGGGCACGCACGTGCAAAAGATGTCGGCCGGTAATCTCCCGGTTGTCCCCAATAATGCAGTCGCTTAAACCTGATTAAAGACTGAGATTTTGTTGATGCGACCATCCACACGAGCGGATTAATCCCCCGTCCTCGCAACATCACCCGTCACCTTTTTGCCCTCTCTCCGAAATGACTCTGTCCCATTCTGTCAAGTCACAATCTCACCTTCTGCAATTATGTGCCTCAATCATTTTGATTAGGCATTGTCTGATTTTGCCTCGGCAAGTTGACGCTGTTCATCTTCCTTTTTCTTTTTTCTTTTTTCCTTTTATATAGAAAAATCAAGTGTCGTATTCGCGACGGCATAAGTTCCGAAGATAATATCGATCCGACTTCCGTGGATGTTATTTTCATCACAAAAGAGCCGAGCCCCGAATCTTTCCTTATCGAAAAAGAGTGGCCTATAATCAGAGAGAACCGGATGAGAGTAGCCTTAAAGCGATTAACTATCAAGCATCAATCACAACCGTCTTTCTTTCTATTTTGTTTAATTATGAGAAAATTACCTAATCAGTACTAAATCTATCGCGCGGATGTCAATTAAATCCTAAACTTTCCTAAACATTAGGAAAGTCCTAACTTTGAGTCATAACCCCAATGTATGTCCTATTAATTTACGTCGAAAATCGATGATGTGACGGTCTAGTCATCACCGCCTCGTAGCACACCGTACCAAAAAAATAAAACCGTGTTTTCTGGCTCCTTTTGCTTGGTGGTGGGCAAGCCAAAATGATTTTGTATCACCATAGTTGAATGTTATTTTGGCTTTTGCATTCTTGCCTTATCTTCTCGGCCCTTCTTGTGAATTAATTTATAGCCTTTCCTCCCTTTTCCCTTCGTGCTTTCCCTTGTTATAACATCTTAAAATCAAGTCTCATCATGAACGACCCATTTGGTAGCGCTTCCGATTCTTTGATTCATGTTCTTTTATTTCGGGAATAGAAAAAGAATGCATAAATCTGTTTAATAACGTCAGTTAATATTATATTCTCGAGAACAGATCAGCAGTCAAGAAACGGATTTGGAACAAAAGCAAGAAGCAAAATAATAAGGAACAGAATTTTTTTAAAAAAATTATTTCCGCTGAGGAATTATATTCGAGAACATAATGCCCATGAAATAGGCCCGAAGGCTAGCCTTGTTTTTCCGAAACAAAAGCTCTCCCGTCAAATGTCAAATGAGGGTCCAAATCCAAAAGCAAGTCACAGCGTCACTTTCCTCATCGTTCCTTGATTTCGGGGTTCCCGGACTCCAACCGCATCTTTCTCATGATTGCTATGATATAAGATTGGATTTGGACTGGATGATAGAAAGCTTTTGGTCTCGGTTCTGAGGACGATTTCCCCCTCCACTAAAGGAGAGAGGCAACTGAGTCTCGTCAATCACGAGAGTCAAAATACGTGCACTGAACTTGCCTCTGCGCTTTGCGCATTTTTGTTTGTTTAATTGTGACCCCACGTAGATAGCCACGATGCGTTTAGCCGGTCCAGTCAACCCGCACCGATTTGAACGAATGGTGATGATAGTTTCATCATTGCTAAGAACTTTTGGATGCGCAGAAAGTGCTGGCAATTGCGATCCGCATTTATTTTTACTTTTTGGAAAACTTCAACTTTCTATTTTGCAGGCACGGATGGTATATTAAACACTTTAAAATAGGAAGTGGCTATGAAAAAAACAAACAATAAGCATTGCTTCCTCACAAAACCGGCTCAATCGGGACTAATCGAGCTGAAATTTAGGATGCTTTATTTCACTGAACATGCCATGATAAAGGAAAGTATTTCTCTCGAAAATCATTTCAAAGAGAATAGTTAGTTTTCATTCACTTGGCGGTTTAAAAAAAGTGATTTCCTTCTTATTAGAGGGAGAAGCCGTTTCCTCCTATCTAGACTTCTTGTTTGCAATCCATATGAAACGTTCAGTGTAGATCGATTAATTTTTTGCCATCTGAACACTGAAAAGTTGAAAAATAATTCCACAGAAACAGTTTTCCTTCGAAAAAAACTGACCCTCAGATTTTCCTTATTATGGTGTTGAACATCTTAATTATTATAGAATTATGGACACTAGCATTTAAGATATTAAAAGTAGTGAATTTAACGAGATTCTTTTTTGCCATTGCTGTCGTAAACTTTGGAGTGGTTTTGATATTTGTCCAGGCATTCTTAATCTTTTCCCGAGAACATAACTTATTCTTGTGGAGAATTCATGTCACATTATAGGTGGCTTATAAGTTACAGGCCAGCAGCTTCGAAGAAATCAACAGCCTGAAAGAGCACAAGAGATCAGAAGATTCAGAACGACATGCCCGGCCCAACCATTTTAGACAGGGTACCAGCTTGTTTGAATTACTGAAGACGTAGTGACTTCGTTTGAGAAGGTAAGTCATCTTAAGACGTGATTCTTGGGCGTGAGAAGACCGACAAGCAGAATCATCGATACTTCGCAGAGATGTTAACGGTGACCATCATCATGCAAGAAGAACTGCACAATCGGAGAGAGAGAGAGAGGGAGAGACAGAGAGAGAAGAGAGAGAGGGAATCTCCTGGAAGCTCCTTGTCCAAATCCTTGCCTTTCAACTAAAAAACCAAAGTCATTCGGGTCCTGGAGCTATATCAGACAACAACAGGACAAATATAACAGACAAAGCTGCTATGCTCGCTCACCGACCAAAACATCTCATTACTGATGAAGCAAGTGTCGACGAAGAGAAATTTCATCCCTGCAGACCCACCTGGGAAGTATGAAATGACATAGTAGACCAGTGCAAGAACCTGCAATCAATTCACGTGCGTCAACTAAATTTTCATTAGAAATTTTCACATAAAGGAATGTAGATGCACGTGACTTGCGAACGCGGTACCTGCAATATAGAGAAGAGCACAGAAAGGAAATAACTGTGAAGCACCATCGAGACATATATGGTACCGACCATGGTGCCAACAAATCCCACGGTGAAAGGAAGCCTCTGCATAATCAGTAAATAAAGAACAATGAGACTCAGAAGAGTCAAATTGATTATGAAAAGAAGAAAAATGCACCAAAGAGCCAGAGTGAATACTTCTTTCGACGGACATGTGAGAAAGCTGATTCATTGGACCCTTGAGAGCGAAAAAGGATCCAATGATAAAGCAACACCGAGTGTGAAGCATATGGCAAACTTCTGAGGCATTAACACCATGACCGGGAGGACATTGTAAAAGCAATCACAATGAAGAAGACACCACTAGCCAGAAATAAACCAAAATACATGAGCGCCTTCCCTGAAGGCACTGCACTGGCAGCAGATTGGAAGTTCCCGGGTAAATCTCTTACGCCTTTTGAAACCCTGAACAAACGTCAAGGGAAATATATAAGCAAAATAACCAATCAGAAACAGCAACAGCTCACATGACCATACAAGCATATAAAGGTACAGTAGAAGTTTGTTGCTTCTGATTTTTGTTAAAATACCTATCTTTGCGATTGGACAGAATTACAATTTGCTTTGATTAAAATCTGAAAATAGTGCAACAATGAGAACAAGAAGAATCAGTTGACTTAATCAAGATTTGTCTCCAGTCGTGATTCAGCGCAGTTGCCAGAAAACCCTCAATTCATGGATGCATAATTACAATTTCTACAGTCTGTCCAGATGAGAATTAAGTCTATCCAAAACGTGATTCTAGATTGGGCTATATAAGTGACACACTAAAAGTATTCAATTCAATGGTTCAACCCATTGCGACTGATCTGATTGGTATGATTCTCTGCTTCCTCTTCTTCTCATTATATTAACATAATGAAAATGGAAATATGACTGCTGATTCTTCAAAATTCAAATTGCAAAATTGAATACTGTACAAGAAATTATTTTATAGATTCTCCAAATAGTACCTATAGGCGATTGAACTTCACATTCTTCCTAAGCTACATTAGAATGTAATTCCGAATCTTATTATCATGATTTGAATTGACTCATAACTCGAAAACATGAGGAGAATGTTGTGTGACATTATTTCATAGATTCTCAAGTAAGACCTTCTTGTGACTGAGTGATGCTCCTTTTAGCTATATTAGAACTTAACACTGATTCTTCTGATATTCGATTATCAGACATGGACGCAAATAAACTTTTCATCCAAATACAAGTTAATTTGACAATTTCAGGGAAGTAGCTTCAGGAGGATCTTCTAAAAGGGAAAATCCATAATGCAATCAAGTTAGCAAAAACGCAACATTGCAAATTAGAACATGGTTAATCATAAAAGAACACAGAATATTCTAAGAGAGTGCTAACAGAGTCCTCCTTAATTCCAAAGAGACAAACTTGATAGAAGAAGGGAAATAAAACAGACGAACCTCCAAAATCGTAATCTAGTTACATGGTCAAACAAGGAAGGCAAAGTACACAGCTACCTACTGAATCATATAAAAGAAAATAACAAAATTATAGAAACATCACGTGAATAGAAGACAACTAAAGCATAAACATAATATTATATAAAAAAACACTTCTTCATTCACAAAGAGCAATACTGCTAATAACAATGCTCGTTCAAGAAATCCACAAAGGAAAATTTCTGTAGGACAGATTGCTGCTTTCTAAGTCTTACAACAAACAAAAGAACAGGGGGATCACAGCCAAAGACCATTGATTGTCAAGTACAGGGTCAATATACCAGAAAGCCATCTTGGACATCTCTCTTGACAGAAATCCCAAATGAAACGAAATATGGCTTCTCATTATTCACTATGCTATTTGAATGAAGCTCTTACATCCCAGACTAAGAGTAAGATGAGTGTGAATTAACTCTTCAATTCCCTAATATGATTGCCTTCTTACTTCCAGTTACACAAGGACAAAAGAGAAAGGAAGCTGCACTTGGTAACATTCTAGTAGTGCAGCTAAATCAAGAACAATAAGTAAACTTTCTAACAGATCAGAGTTATCCAGATAAACAATGAGTTCAAAACAGATAAAGCAGGACTGCTTTTAAAGACAAGCAGCAGCACTAGTAAACAATTCCCTGCCTTGCATTAAACCAGTAATGAACATTTTCCTCGATGAAATCCACCTGGATACAACATTTACCCATGTAATCTTAACATATCACTGTTGCAATCATATATATGCGTGATTTTACAGATATAAACCTCCAAATTGTCCGATGAGGCGATTTCACCCAGCTCTCGTTTGCCATT
>JAGVVM010000281.1:0-40698 GCA_019149425.1 Psidium friedrichsthalianum | reverse complement strand
AATGCCAAATAGTTAAAAGAAAGTATTATCAAGAGCTCAATTTCTGAAAAAATGTGTGTGGAATTTTATAGACATACTAAGAATGTTCTTAAAGCTAAGTGCTCGCAGCGAAATTGTCCTTGAAAGAGTTATGGCACACTGAGTAAGAGGACTGGATTATTCCAAATTAGGTCATTGTAGGAAGAGTATACTTGTCCTATTAGTTTTGGCAATAAAAGAGTAATAAGTGCATGGTTGTCGAAGCATTTCTTCGACACTATTAAGGCGATGCCCGAGATCAAGAGTTCTCAATTGAAGCTATTGGTAAAGGAGCAGTTAGGAGTTAATGTATTGAGGAATCAATGCAAAAGAACCAAACAGAAAGTGATGAAGGCATTAATGGGTCGGTACAAGGAAGAATATGCACAGGTTTGGGATTATACTTACAAGTGTAGGCTTCAAAACTCACCCAATATAGTTTATGTAGAGGTTGTAGAGAGGCCACTACTTAACTCTAGGACCAAGTTTGATAGATTTTATTTTCGTTTTGACGCATGCAGACGACGATTTTTGGCTGGTTGTAGAAAAGTTGTAAGATTGGATGGATGTTTTTGGAAGGGTTTATGCAAGGGGGAGTTGTTGGCTGCTATTGGGAAAGATGCTAATAACCAAATGTATCCTATAGCTTGGACTGTTGTCAAGGTAGAAAACAAGGACAATTGGCCATGGTTCCTAAAGAATTTAATCATTGACCTTAAGATAACTGATGGGAGAGGTTAGACATTTATGAGTGACTAACAAAAGGTAACATAGCCTAGGTTGTTATTAAATTACTTATCACTTTTGCTTGTAATTTATTATTATTATTGCAGGTTTAGTGTAACAGCAGCTCTAAGGTGATGCTGCAGCAGCTATGTTGCTGCACCTGCAGTAGTACCACCTTGGAGCTGCTATTGGTGCACGTTGCAGTAGTTTATTGCTGCATCTGCAGTAGCTTAGAGCTGCACTAGCAGATATTGAGCTATTTTTAAATTGGTTAGAAGCTTTGCTAATAAACTTTATTTAATTGCAGGGGCTTATATCGGCATTACCCGAGTTAATGCCATATATAGAACATAGGATGTGTGCGAGGCACATCTATGCAAACTGGGCAAAGATCTATAAGGGAAACAGGCTACAGAGGCAATTTTGGCAGATAGCAAAGAGCGCCAACATAGCTGAATTTAGAATAGCCAAGAAGGGATTGTTAAACTTAACAAAGGAGGGTTTTGAGGCACTATTTTAAACTGACCCTAAGCATTGGTATAGGACATTCTTTAGCGAAGAATTCAAGTGCGATATTGTTGATAACAACCTCAGCAAAGCATTCAATGGTAGAATACTTGAAGCCAGGTGTAAACCGATTATCAGCATGCTTGAAGACATACGAATCATGGTTATGAGAAGACTACGGACACGAAGGGATGAGGCTGCAAAGTGGACTAGACAATATGGTCCTAGGATTACGAAAAAATTGGATGACAACTTGGCTGCTACTAGGTTCTGTCATCCAACATGGAATAGAGATGATGGTTTTGAGATCATGAATAACAGCGATATATACGTCGTCCACTTAAACAAGAGAAAATGTTCATGTTGAGCTTGGCAATTAAATGGAATTCCTTATGCACATGCCATTTGTGCAATCCAGTTGAAGCAGCAGAACCTAGAGGAATACCTACATGAGTATTACAAGAAAAGCATGTATCTTGATTCTTACAAATTTATGATGCAGCTTTTTAGATTGAGCAAGTTTTTGGAGCCAACGGATCATGAAACCCTATACCTTTGCCACTGAAGAAGATAATAGGAAGGCCAAAACGGAAACGAAGAATAGACGCGGGGGAGGTTTCAACTAAGAGGATAAGCAGTGTCGGTGCAAAGATTAAGTGCTCCTATTACCATATGGAAGGGCACAATAACAAAGGTTGTCAATTGAAGAAGCAATATCGATAACAACCCATTGATGGACCAAGTATAGGCATTACTGCAGCTGAGGGGCAAAGTGATGGGCTAGCTATAGGGCCAATAGTTAGGCTTACTGTTGGGGCAAGTGAAGGGCCTACTGTTGGAGCAGTATCTATAGGGCCAGCCATTGAGTTGACAGTTGAATAGATGAGAAGGAAAAAATATCCAGTAAATTGCACAATTATTTGTTTCAGTTTTTTTTATAGACTTCACTTTGTCATTTTTTTGTTGTCTTTCTTAGGTTAGAAGAAGAGAGACTAATTAGGTTGCTGAAAGCGAGGCACCGCAATGGATGGGTGGGGCTCTTGAAAAATGGCTGAGGTAATGTGATTATGACATCTATATAGACAAATGTATTGGAATGACTATTTTGAACATAAGTTTTGTAGGGCTCGTGTATTTCAATTATTACATTTCATATTGTTGACCATGTGATTCTTGTTGTAGTCTGGGTTGAGTACCGAGATTCTTATCACTAAACGTAGCCTAACCCAAGAGTCCAGTGTTGTGCTAAGGAAGAGTGCTCCAAAGAAGAAAAAAGCTACCGCAGCTCTGAAACAGCCACCGATTACCAAAGCTCGTGCAAAGAAGGTGTAGGGAACAATAAAGGTAGTTGAAGTACCTGCACCGATTGAAGAACCTGCACGTGACGATGATGAAACACCTAAAAGCTCAATTGAAGAACCTAGCCAATAGATTAAGAAGAGTGCAAGGATCATGAATCAAGTGAAAAAATCATTGAAAGGAAAAAAATCTAGGGGGGTCGTGGAAATTGGCTGAGTTTGATGTTGTTATCTCTTTTTTTATTGCTTTTTGACATGTTTGTAGGAGGTGAATGACGGTGGATGTTGACTGATTGATGTTCTTGTTTGTGAAGGATTAGTTGAATGTCAATGGCAATGAAATTTTTATATGTATATTACTTTTTTGTTGTTGTATTTTTCTTGATCTATGTGAGGTTGCTGGTGTTATGTCGCTGGTTGATATTGCTGAAGTGCTGGAGTTTTGTTTGTGCATGTTGTGTTATGCTTGCTATAAGCAGTTGCTGGTGCATTTGTAGCTTCAAACAATGCACTAACACTTGCTGGTGCAAGCAGAAGTAGTTACAGCTGGTGCAAGGTGGTGCACTAGCTGGAGCAGCAGTGCAGTAGCTGCAAGCTGCTGGTATAGTAGTGCAGCTTGCAAGTTGCTAGTACCAGCTGCTACTGCAGCTCGTGTAAGCTGGTGTACCAGCAGCAGCTGTAACAATAGGTGTAATCTCCTAGCACCAGCAGCTGCAACTAGGCTAAACTAGCATTGAGTTGACCATTTTGTAACTGGAACTTACACTGAAATGGTCATTTTCACTAAAACTTGACATTAAAGTGATTATTTTTGACAAAAACTTGGCACTAAAGTGATCACTTCAATAAAAAATTAGCACTGAAGTATTATTTTTCAAAGCACGATTAGCAATAAATTAATCACCTTCAGCAAACTACTGCTCTTTCATTTGACCAGTGTCTGTAGCAAAAATTGCAGGAAAATTTGTAGCAAACCAGTAAATCCGCAACAACTAAACAAAGGAAGTTGATAATGCACAACAACTAATCTCATCAAAACTTGTAAATCTGCAAAAGCAATGAATGTAACCTCGACTTCAATAAGAAACTCTTATTTTATACAAAAATTAAGGAAACATCAAACCAGCAACACAACTGCAAATTCCCTTTTACAACTACATATTTCATTCATCTTCAACTATGGTAGACTGAGAAACATATTCTCACCATCACCGTTCCCTTTACATTTGCCCATGAGAAAAGCTACACAACAGAGCAATAAAATAATCAATGCTCGAGAACAAATTCTTTGAATTTTCATGCTTACAACTTCTTTCTTTAAATGGTTGGCCAAAGATGCTAAAGCCTTATTTTTAGCTTGCATTGACTAAACATCAACATCATCCAACTCGTCCACTAATGTAGGTAAAGGTTGATATCGTCCTTCAAGAAGCTACAATATCACCTCAGTCGCTCGTCCGAAGAATTTTGAATCAACCCATTTGAAATATTTACACTTCAAGTCTTCTCTATACCTAGCACATCCATTGAATCGTCTATTTGGTTCAACCTAGTCCAACATGTTCTTATTGGACTCGGTAACCCACAATAACAATAACATTCACCTTCTTCGGTTCGAAAAGAATTACAGTTAGGGTTTGAGGCACTGCTCAAGCTGCTGGTGCTACTCGTGAAGCCCCCCATTTTCAACTCTGACCTGTCATTTTTTTGCTAAATCGAAATTGGGGTTGTCCTTTGAAATTGAGGATTTTCTTGAATTGGCTGATTTAGGGCTTGTGGCTCTGCTGAAGTCGCTCGTGAAGCCCTCCATTAATGCTCGTGAAGATGCTCATGAAGCCCTCCACAAGTTACTTAAGGCTCTGCTAATTTAGGATTTCAAATTGGAGATTTTTCTCTTCAATTGGCTAATTTAGGGTTCTTATTTGAAGAACCATATGGAAAACGATGTCGTGAAGGCTTCAGCTGCTGACTAGACTCTTCGGCGGCCACGTCGACTTCACTTATTAATAAAATAAGGCCACGTCAAATCGGAGTTGTCACTAAACTGATCGTTTTTTCAAAAACTTGGCACTAAAGTTATTCGTTTGAAACTTTTAGCAACCAAGTGATCTCCGTACACAAGTTATAGCACTAAAAGTGTCCTTTTGCCCTAGAAAAACACAAAAACCCAGGGTACAACCTTGAGTATTGGACTACCTAGCCCATTCTGCATTCGCACAAGTGGTCAATAAAGAAGGGGAACATCACTTAATGAGCAATCTATAGGGTGATGTGTCAGCTAGATATGCGTACATATAATTGACGGCTTGCAAATGATGTATTCAGCATGGAAGAATGAATTGACTAACCAAGTTCGTAGCAAAATTAATATCAGGTCTAGTCATAGATATATAGCATAGAGCACCAATCATTTATCGACACAACATTGGAGAAGCAAGAAACTCACCATAGTTAGCAGACAACAGAGTCTTCTAGGCCAAAGGAGTAGATACATGCTTAATCTTGACAAAATCAAACTTAAGGCCATCAACTTACTTAGCTTGAGATAAAAGCGTATTGTTAGAGTGTTGATGCGCCTCAATACTAAGGAAATAGTGAAGTGATCCAAGATCCTTCATAGCAAATTCCTATAAGAGTCAAGTCATCAAAGACCATCATAAATTATGAGTATCACTGGTGACAAGAGATATAAATGACCTTAAGAAGAAACATAGACAAATAAAGATGGATCGGTCTTACATGCCATGAAACCCAATGATAATAAAAAACCATTGAAATGAAGAAACCATGCATGTGGAGCTTGCTTCAAACCATAAAAGGCTTTCTGGAGACAGCACAAGTGATTTGAAAAAGTGTGAGATAAATGGGAGGTTAGCTCATACGAATTTCCTCGCAAAGGATGTCATGCAAGAATGCATTCTTATTATCAAGTTGAAATATGTCACCTCATGAAGAAATAGCAATAGAGAGAACAACCTAAATTGTAGTGGGTTTATCGACCAGGCTAAAAGTCTCGTTATAGTTCAATCTAGCCTATTGCTTAAATCCTTGTGCAAGGAAGTAGCTTTGAAGAGTTTGTTAGTTTTGAAAGATCTTTTCTTAACCTTAAAAACCCATTTACAATCAACTAAATTCTTAAAAGGATTAGGTGGTACTAGATCCTACATGTGATGAGTACCCCAGGCATAAATTCATCTACCATGGTCGCTTTCCAACGTGGGTCAAGAGTGGCCTTAGAGTAGCAAGTTGATGTCTTGTTGTGAAAAGGGTGAGAGAGATAAAAAAAATTTATGGGTTTAGAAATTTCCGATTTGGTATGAGTCTACATAGGATGAGTGGGAAGAAAAGAAATAGAAGTGGAGGAGCCGGATAGAGATGTAGAGAGGATTTGTGTGACATTCTGAAATTTGACCCAAATCTTCTAGAAATCTTTTTAAACTTTGACCCCTAGTCATTGGATCAAACTTGGGAATCAAGATGCAATCTCAACCCTTCATTTTGAGCCAAATATCTGAGCTACACATCCTCTCCCTCTTTTTCATTTTCCTTCAATTTTCGTGAAGCTCTCTCTCCCATCTCGAGCTCTCTCTTTCTCTCGGATTTCTGTGTGTGTCTGGGAAGAGATTGCTTGTTTGAGCACGTTCGGAGGGCGAATTAAGCTCTGTTTTCTTCTACGTGATCATAAGATCAAGGGATATGTGGAACTAAGGGCTGATTGTCAAGAAAACTAACAAAATTTTGTGGGTTTTAAGCTGCATAGAAGCTAGTCGAGATTGTCCAGTATGATTCAAGATCCGCCATTTGTCGTTCGTTGCCACGTTACCATCTTAGACCATCTTGGACTACTGTTAGTCACTTGCAGCCATGGCACACCACCAAACGACCGAGCAAGCCGATCGTCGCCAACGACTGCAAGAAACAGAAGTTGTCCAAGGGTTGTTTTGGCTTGTTTTGGAGGCTGTTCTTACTTAGATTGAGTTAAGTGGCTTCATAGACCTTGCTTAGGTTAATAAGTTATTAATAGACATGGATAGAGGTCAATTTGGATTATTTTTGAAGTGAAATATGGATTATTTTTTATGAAATCTGAGAATTGGAAAATGTGTGGTTGACTTGGGAAAATTAAATGGTTACTTTAGTGATTAGTTTAGATGGTTAGATAGGGCTTAATATTTGGTTGAGGATGAATCTTGATTAATTGATTGATTGCGTAGTTGGATTTCACTAGCAGTGTAAATTGAATTGATAGTGTAATTTAGACCGGTTCAATTTTGTAGTTAGTGTGCAATCATGTGGTTAATTAAATTAGTGCATGCCAATCATGTGTTTATTTTGAAAGTCATGTGGCCAATCTTGAATAATTAAGCATGCGATGTGACTAGAAAATGTGGCGCGTAGTGTCGAATTGGTCATGAGGAACCTTAATTTACATATGGTCATTTACCGAAATTATTTGACTAGATGTGGGCACCTGGTGCCCTAAGGCATTTTGACGTGGGTAAATTGAACTTGCCCTAAGGCATGTATGTCAACACAGGATGTGATTGTTCCCCGATAGGCAAGCAATTGTACTTAAAGCTTGTATGTTTACGCGGGTAGTTTTCATAGACCTGAGGCATGTACGATAATGCGGGTCCTTATTGGAGCATAGCCAGCCTGAAGCGTTTGATGCAGGCTAGGGCATGGACCTGAGGTGTGTTTGTTAACGCGAGTCGTTGTTGGAGGATAACCAGCCTAAGGCGTTTGATGCGGGCTAGGGCATGTGACCTAAGGTGTGTACATAACGCAGGTCGTTGTTGGACGATTGTCAACTTGAGGCATCTGACGTGGGCTAGGGCATAGACTTGAGGTGTGTACATTAATGTGAGTCGTTGTTGGAGGATTGTCAGCATGAGTCGTTTGATGAGGGCTAGGGCGTGGACCTAAGGCATATACATTTACGCGGGTCATAAATAATCTGGACGGTTGGGTGAGGTATGAAGTTGAGATGCCATGTGACCGAGATTGTAATGTAGTCATCTAGATTATTTGTACTTTCATGCATGTGTCAATCGTGCCCTAATTGTGAATTTATTTCATGAATATTATGGCTGTGGACCCTGTTGAGATTATTTGAGTGTTACCCTGATCGAATAGAACTATGTGATTAGTGAAATCTGGAGGTACATATTGCTCTAACCAAGGCTTAGGGACCTTACTTCTTGAGATTTTATTCTCATTATTGTAAATTTCAAATATTTTAGAACCCTACCATGAATATGAATGGGCCACCTCAGCGTTTTGGGATACTAATGGATATATATCGAGTAGAGATGGAGTACCTAGTAGGTCCAGGGAAGGTCTATATTTAGCATGCTAGTATAGTCTAGGTAGATGAGGGTAGTGACTTTTGGAAACCTCACACCTTCATGGCATGGACTTATAGAGATGGGGACTTATTGATTGGTCAACTCTAAAGATTTGACATACTCTATGATGGAGTAGGAGAATGGGACCCCATAGAGATAGTTCTACCTATGGTGTTACCACCAATTCAAACACTAGTCTTGAGGATTCAGTACTCGAGGAGGCATCTAGAGATTCTAGCCCTGATAAGGAGCATATAGAGTCTGGTTCAGAGTAGGATTAGTCATCTGGCAGCAGTGGGGTAGATATCTAGTGTAGTTATCCTATTTCTCCTTTGGTGTACCCTGTTTGTAAGGGACTAGTGTAGTTGACCATTTTCCCTTTTTGATGTGTGTGGTTGTTTTTGATATGGCTTGTATATAACTTGTTATAATAAACTCGATGTTTATAAAGGCACGTGTTCGTTGTTGTTACTGCTATATTTATTGTCCCTTACCTATTCCATTTCCTTGTTTGTGTCTGGAATGTATGGGTTGCTTCCACTAGCATTTGCATTGGTTTGGGTTGGCGATAATTCTTGGGATGTTGCACTTTTATCAACCGGAGTTGTGGATATCGTGAGCTCGTAGGGTTCGAGGTGTGACAATTTGCTAGCTTAATGCAGGAGAAATTTTGTTAGGAGAGGAGTTAGGTTGGGACACAGGGAGGGAGTTTGAAGGAGGGGTGGTGGAGACAAAATAGAAATGGATGTAAGTTGGGTAGATTGGTAGAAGTAAAGAGGTGGGTAAGGTGGTTGGGCTAGTCTAATGTAGAGAGGCGGAGAAGGACTGAGGGCTACAAGAGGTAGAAAGAAGAATAAATTGATTTGATGAAATCAAAAGTGAAGTGGTTAAATTGGTATGATGTATGGTGGATTATAAAACTAAGAGTTGGACTTTGTGAAAAGGGAAAGTTCTGCTGATCAAACCAAATGTGATGACTGACAAAAACACGACCACTTATCTGATCAAGGCAACAGTATCCTTTGTGATTTGTTGTATACCTAAGAAATATATATATATGGCATAGAATGAGGTATTAGCTTATGGGATACATGAGACAGAAGAAAAGAATAACAAGTACACCCAAAAAATCACAAGAATGAGTAAACAAACTAGAACCCAAATAAATAGTGGAAAGGAGAAATATCGTATATGACTAGAGTGGGAAGCCAATTAATAATGCAAACAAAAATAAGAAAAGCATCAACCCAATATGAATAAGGTACATGAGATGGATTAATAAGGTTCATGACATTTGGACTGATTTTACATCTGACAAAACCATTTTTAGATGAGGTGTCTAAAAAAGAAAAACGTTGAATAAAACCATTGTCACATTAACATTTTTGGAATGAATTACTAGTATATTCACCTTTGCAATCAGTTTGTAAAAATTTAATTTTGGTATTGCACAGATTTTCTAATAAAACAATAGAAGTAATGAAAGTGTGCGCATACTTCAGCTTTATTTTTCATCAAAAAAATCAAAGTGTGCCAAGAGTAGTCATCAATGAATAAAACAAACTCTTTGAAACTAGAATTTAATACAATTGGATTAATCCATACATTAGAATGAATTACAACTAAGGAAAAAGATACACAATGACTAATAGACTCAAAAGGTAATCGATGTGATTTGCCCACAAGACAAGACTCACAAGAACTGGCTTGGAACTAGAATTGAAAACACGACCCCAAACTTTTTTATTTGGATGGCCAAGATGAGCATGCAAGCAAGTGATTAAATTAGAAGAAGTCAAGATAGGATGCAAGTGAGATGGCACCTAGGAGTTGGAAATCGAATAAATACCGTGAGGAGAATTAGCTTGGAGGAGACTTTCTTGGTCCATTGGTCCTTCAAAGAAAAGGATGAACTATTCAAATAATAGTACAAAAATTTTTAAGTCATAGTTGAATAACTGAGAGGAGATTGCGAGCAAGATTAGGAATATGGTAAACATGAAATAGCAACAAAGGTCCAAAGCCAGTTTATAAAAAGGCTTTATCAAGTTGCTTAATAGGAATAAACAACCAGCATCGACTAAGATTTTTGTTGGATAGTGAAAGGGTCTAGGATTTAGGACTTTACCAATGGTCGCTAGTCAAGTTTGCTAACACTTCGCTATCAAGATATAACATTGGATCATATGGTTTAGCAATTGAGAGAGCTGAGAAGGAGTTCGACAAATTAGTGGTGGTGAAGGCATGGTTGAATCATCGTCGACATTCAAGCATGGAATACCGGCCTTGTTACAGATTTGACAAGTAAAATGAGGCCTAGATTTGAGAATGCCTGTATGTTTGAACGGAGAAACATAGGGCTTTGAACAACCACATGGCCAATCAAAGGAAGTGGAGGATCGATCAGCATAAGGGGTTGACAATAACTGCAAATTGTATCGATCATAAGAAGATTACCAACTCAGTTAATCGCAACGAGAATCATCCACCTCGTCCCAAACTAAATCCTTGGCCTCTAGAATTACATTTACCCGAGACCCTCGAAATGGTGGACTAGGTGAAGTGGCATGTCAAATGACATCAGGTGCAGATGATGCATTCGATTTTCAAAGAAAACATTCTTCTGGATAAGGAGGCATGACGGAAGATCACTGAAGGAAGGAATTGTGGGGCCATTTATGACCATGGTGACAAAAGGATTGTACTCAGACAGAGCCCATTGAGGACCTAAATCACTGAGTCCTTATAAGAGATAGAGCAGAGAGAGTCAATAAAGCATTATCCTAGAGCAAGCTAAAACTCTCAATATGTCCAAGGTCATGAACTTTATGGAAAATCTCAACTCTGAGGAGTGAGGTGGTCAAACTATGAGAGCATTAACTTGTCTTGACTTAGTGGAATATGAGGTATTGACCAGTGATCATTGATAAGCTTCAGTAGACATGGAAAAGACCCACCCTCATAGCTTGGTAGATTGTTGCAGATTAGAATAGGTTCAAGTTGAGATTTCCACAAAAGATAATTCTCTACATCAAATTTAATGGAGACGAGATTTGTAATGTTGGGAAGAATAAGATACAATGAGTGAGATTGATTGCACCATCATAATTTGGGTAGCACCAGAGATAGAAGTTGTAGAGAAGAGGGAAGAAGAGATGAAAGTGGGCGGAATGTTATTGATGTTGGGAAAAATCTCTAATTGATTTTGAAGTTAGAAAAACAATCCATATTCTCTAATATCCAAGTTAATACAATAAAATACTTATTTTATAGATTATCCTAATGTACATTCAAGTGTTAAGAAATGATTACATAGGATTGAATCTGGTAGGAAAGGCTCAGATGATGTTATGAGGGGCTCAGGCGCTATAAATGGCTTAGACTTTAAGCAAAGAGCTTAGATATTGTAATGAAGCTCAAGCTCTGAGGGAGTATTACATGTGGAATGGCCAAGTTATCAAGAGATATATTCAAAATGATATAGTTGACATATTACATCATTAAAACAGCTAACAAATCAAGCTAGATTCATTCTTAAAGATTATCAATCATGAAGATCAATCAAGGACATCAATTAAAGGAGACGAGAATGGCTCACCTAACGAAGAACTCTATCTATGAAAATCTATGGTCACGATTATATGGGTGATTTGATCTTACGGGAGATTCTTTCTTTTGTTGACCTCAATGGCTACAAAATCCTTTGTATACTATCTTTTTCAAATGAGAAATTTGGAGAGTGATTCTCTGAAGATCTTGCAATAGGCAATGGGGATTAAGAAGTATAAAAGGAGACCTCAATGTTGAAGAACGAACAATGAGAGAGTAGAATCTAAAATTTCATGGTCAAGAGAGCTTTACATCTTCCATATATTTTTGATCCAACAATGTAATACTCAGAGGAGTGCATTCAAATGAATGAGTGTTACAGGAGAAGTCTAGTGACTTGAGAAACGTCATAAGTGTTGTAATCTTGAGATATTTACTAGTGGAATTCAGTTAATTGGCTGCTAGTGTGAAGAAGTCGAATAGACCTAAACAAAGCTGAATCACTATAATCTCTTTGTGCAAATTCTCTATCCCTTAAATACTTGTTATTATACTATGATAGTTGAATTGTGCACACTGCTGTATCTGAGAACACTTCAAATCTTGTGAGCAATCATCATCTAATTAAGCTTTGTACTTATCTGTTTATATTCTGCATTGATTTCTATAGTTCTTTGAATCATTTATTCACCCTCTCTAGGTGACAACACTAGCCCTAATAGTTGAGAGGTCTGAGGAATTTTGGATTAACAAAAAGAGAAGATATAATGGGCAAAGAGATGGTGCAGAAGAAGAAAACTTGGAGACGCATTGGACATTGTGGAAATAGCAATTGGAGTCAAGGAAGTGTGATTTGTCATAGAGATGATGAAGGATTTGATGTGTTTTCCTAGCTCTAACACATGTGAGATTTGGTAGGTCACTGCCAACTATTTTAAATGCTTCGGCTATTAATGAGGTGTGGTTTATATTAGTACCTTAATGCTCCCTTGCATGTAGGCTAGACTTTGGTTTAAGCATGGGAATATGTCATTAGAAAGGTAATTAGAGACCTAAAACGATTTGAACTCAGGACCTCCTGTTCTGATAGCACATTGATGTTTAGAGTTATAGAGAAAATAATGACAAAGTGTTTATGGCAGCTTAGTCCCAATTAGGGCTGTATGATATGTATTTCAAGATTGACTAATTATGAGAAAATTATCCAAAAAGAAGTCCTAAATATAGTACTTTTGCCAATTCAGTCAAAAAACTTTTAATTTTACCAATTCATTCCTAAACCTTTTGCATTTGTGTCAATTCAGTCATAAACCCCTCTTTTGTACTAATTCAGCCCTAAAACTTTTACATTTATGCCAATTAAGTTCATCCAATAACTTTGGCCGACCAGTATTGATGTGTTGCTAATGTGGCAATTTTTAATAAAATTTTAATATTTTTTGGAAATTTTTTACTTTTTTAAAATCTTTTTTTAATCTTTTTTGTTTTGGCTCTTCTCCTTCCTCTAGCCATGGATTGGAGTCACTGACCAGATAAAGGATAAAGCCCACAGGCCACTAGTGTTGTCGCCTCTATTTGACAAGGCCGGCATCGACACTGCTGGGCGAGGTCGACCTCTCCTAGCCATGGCGTTGCTGTTGCCATTGATGTGACATTGTGGCTAGGTGAACTTAGCCTCTCCCAAATTTGGCCTCGTCATCTCCCGGCTGTGGTGTTCCATTTCGATTCCTTCCTCTGACTCGAACCTTCAAATCTCTAGTCTCGTTCCCAAGCTAGCCACTACATGTGCTCTCTCTCTCTCTCTCTCTCTCTCTCTCTCTCTCTCTCTCTCTCTCTCTCTCTCTCTCTCTCTCTCTCTCTCTCCCTATCGCATGCGCGCGCGCAACGCGCACCTCAAGGATTTCCTTTGTTGAAACCAAAGTGGAATTAACAATCATAGCCACCCAAATGCAATAAAGAGCACTAGAAATGCAACATCCCTACATTTCTTATTGTACCTTATTATTCCACCCATCTGGGTGCTCCCATCACACCTCCCTATTACTGTCATATGTACTTAGGAGAGACAATGATCTAGGTGAGGCTAAGCTCACTATCGATTAGCCATGGCGACCCCTAAGAATACATAGAGAGAGAGAGAGAGAGAGAGAGAGAGAGAGAGAGAGAGAGAGATGGCTAGCTTGGAGACGAGAAATTTGAAGGTTCGTATCAGAGGAAGAATTAGAATAGGGACGCCATAGCTGGGTGAGCTCGGCCTCACCCAACAGTACCAACATGGCCTTATCAAGCGGAGATAGTGCTAGCTCTAGTGGCTTTTCAGTTTTTCCTCAATCTAATCGCGAACTCAATCAATAGCTAGAGAAAAGTGAAACCCAAAACAAAAAAGAAAAATAAAGAAGAGAGAAGAAAGTAAAAAATTTCAAAAAAATACTAAAATATTATTAAAAATCACCACATTAGTGCTGATCAGCCAAAGTTTTGTCAAATAAAATTAATTTGTACAAATAAAAAAAGCTTTAGGACTGAACTAGCACAAAAAAGGTTTAGAACTGAACTGACACAAATGCAAAAGTTCTAGGACTGAATTGGTAAAATTAAAAAGCTTAGGATTGAATTAGCAAAAGTGCAATAGGTTTAGTGTTTTTTTTTTAAATAATTTTGCTTACTAATTATAGTAAGGGTACAAAAAGAAACATAATTACATAAACCCTCTAATACATATAAATTAAACTTAATAGCAATTACTTATAAAAATTAGAATATGGAAGAGACAACGATGTTGTTACAAAGGGTTTGACACTTTGTCAGCCAAGTAACCTAATTAGATTTCAAATAGCAATTATTGTCACTCCTTGATACAACCGAGGTAGATAGGGACCATATATTTCAAAGGTCAAGGGATTGGCAATAAATTACTTCCTCATAATTGATCCACTGAATTGTCTATGGGTGTAATTAAGAAACCCTTCTTTTGAATGTTTTTGTTCTGACAAGCTATCCTTATTTAGAAAGAACTGGTTGATGCTCTAAAGACCTTATCATAGGTACCCATGAATAAAAAGATTACACTGTTCCAAACTTGGTGTTCAGACTTAAGATGAAGTTGCTACATATTTGCTTATGCCAAGTTGAATCTGATTATTCATCAGCGTGGGTTTATTACTTCTGAAGATTTAATCCTTAGGAAGACTTTTGGTGAAACTTCACCAGGACATTATTGAAGCTCATATTCACGGTTCAAGATCTTCAATTCAGGATTCTTTTACTTCTGAAGACTCATCTAAATCACATTCAACTCTGCAATGTATATTTTTTTCTAGATTTCTCAAGACCTACGTGGTATGTTTTCGATTTAACTACGTTATTCAATGGAAGTTTATGATCTTTATTAACAGATTATTCTACAAACTGATTGATAGAATATCCTCATTTGAAATCACCTTCCACTGGACCAATAAGACTTCTTACTTGAACTAACTTTGCTTATGGAAACTAAGATTTAGTTGTATGAGTGACTAATCTAAAGGTTTAGACTCTACATTATGGCTACAAATCTTTTTGGATACAGTATCTTCCAATCAAGATTGATGATGGTCCAAATTAGCGATTGAGATCGATCTTTGGAGGGCCTTTTCAATGGCTAGTTTAGGTCGAAGGAGTATAAAAGATTAATGTTGACTATTGCCGAAATCAGAACATACAATTCAAAGTGCTTAAGTTATTCAGACTGAACACTTATTCTTGAGAGTAAAACTTTCTATCCTTGAGATTTTGTAATAGTGTCAAAGTGTGTCATCACTTGTAGCTTTCAATGATTCATAAAGTGGATTCCAACCAATTGGCTATCAGTATGGTAAGTGGACATAGGCTTATCTAAGCCGACCACTATAAGTTTTGTGTGCATTTCTCTAAACTCTAAACTCTTTACTTTGTGTTTAGTTTATTGCACATTTTGTGTTCGGATCATGATATGAATTTTACTTTGTTTGTGGCTAAAATTATTTTAATTCCGCATTAAGTTTCAAAATTGTTCAGATCACCTATTCACCTCTCTAGATGATACTAGAAACAACAATTGGTATCAGAGTAGGTTACTCATTATTTTGAAGTGTTTTACTTCTGAGTTAACAATCTACTATGTCTTGTAACAATTTTTCAGGGGCACATGACTCAGTTCAATAACGAACCTCCTACTTTAATGGAAAGGGACTATAATGTTGGTTACACAAATGAAGTGGTTTTTCAAGGATCATATAATCTGATGTGGGATGTTGTAATCAATGGAGTAGTTCTTATTGCCTTCGGCAACCCTTTCCATAGGAAATGAGGGAAATGGCAACACAGCTACAAAACTTTTCAGAGACCAAAAAGCAGACAAGGACTTGGGCTCAAGCTGTTCACTCACTCTTCTGTGCTTTATCCACTCCTATTGTAATCGTTTGCAGAAGAATCATCATCAAACGTTTATGGGTAGACTTCATGTCACATACGAGGAACTGACAGAGTAAAGAAACCAATCTCAAATACTTTTAAGCGATTATGAAGCATTCAAAATGAAACCAGATGAAATTATTTTTGAATAGTGGGCTTGCATAATATTGGTTAGTTGGTCTTGCATAATAAGGTGCTCCTATCGCTGAACCTATGTAGGACGAAAGATCCTTCAAGGTTTAACAGATGACTGGAACTACATCAAGCCTTCGATACAAGAATGTCAAATAATAAGGCCTTTATCCATTGATGAGCATGTTGGAACATTACAATCATATGAAATAGAGCGCACAACAAATCAAAGGGCTTGAAAGGTAAACAATTGCTTTAGCTTCTAATATTGATCAATGTTGATTTTGAAGAAGAAGAAGAAGAAGATGATGATGATGATGATGAGGAAATTGCGTTGATGGTAAAGAAGTTCAAAGATGGCCGAAAAGCAGACCTTCAAGGAAAAGAAATCATTCAAAAAGAATGATTAGAAATAGCTAAGATACAACAAGCAAGAAAGCAAGGATGTTTGTATATTTTCATTGCAAGAAAGTAGGACACATCCAGCCGAAACGTCAATTTTTAAAAAGGACAAAGTCAAGTATGAAAATACAAGAAGATGTTGAAGTAGAAACTTTGATTGATTCTGAAGATAGTGATGACGATTATGCAAATTTATGTCTAATGAAAAAATTTGATTCATATTCAAATTTAGATTCAAACTCAAATATTGAGGTGTGTACTTTTGAAATACTAGATCAAAGCTTTGGAGTATATTGAGGAGATATGCACAAACTATAAAGAAGCTCTCAAAAAGTGCCTGTTTTGAGAAGGAAAGTTTCTTCTTTAAAACAAAGATGTTTCTTAAAAGATAAGATTGAGTTTTTGCAAAGAGAATTTCATGAAATCAAGGAAATCATGATTTGATTTTGAAAGAAAATGATTTTTTTGAAAATTGAGATTGAAAATATTTCAAAAAGATTTTCTCCAAGTTCGAAAAAATTTGGAAAATATAATTTCTAGACAAGTTTCTTATGGTGACAAGTCTGGTCTTGGTCTCCAAAAGGAAAGTAATCTCAAAAATAGATTTCTTGAAACCAATGACGGGATTTTCCAAAAACATTCGAAATATGCATATCAACGCCACTTTCACAAACAATTTACAAAATTTTTTGGTTGAATGCATTGTGCAAACTTTGGTGCTTTCAAATTAGGTTAGAAACAATTGCATGATGATTTGGAGACCTATTATTAGAAATATACTGCAATATGACTAACTCAACATACCCAAAAAAATTTGTGTACGAAAGAAACAGTGAGTTATCTTCATCTTGTAGGAACCCTGACAAAGAAAGAATAAATGATTTTTGGATAGTGGATGCTTAAGCCCACACGACTGGTGATCCAGAAAAATTTATTTAGCTATTAAAATACAATGATAGAAGTATGCCTTTTGGTGAAAACAACAAGGCATTGGCAAAGGGACGGTGAAGATTGAATTCTAACGATCAAAGATATCTCCCTAGTCAAAGGACTGAACTACAACTTGATTTATGTAAGTCAATTAGGTGACTTTGGATATCAAACATGTTTTCAAGATAAAAAATGTTTAGGTATTAGTAAAAACAAGAAGCCAAGTTCATTGATCGACATCATGGAAACATCTACCTTCTAAAGACATCAAGTGCCTCATCTCTATTAAAGATGAATCTGAACTTTGGCATAGACAACTAGGCCATATTAGCATCAAGCATATTTCAAATCTTCTTCCAAGAAATTGGTTCAAGGTTTGCCATAGACATAGTTTGAAAATCTGAACTTTGTTAAGCATGCACCTTTGGGAAACAAGTGAAAAGTTCCTTTAACTTGTTAATCTGTTTCACTAAAAGTGCACTGCAACTTCTTCATATGGACATAATTGGGCTAAACGGAACTCTAAGTCTTAGAGGTAAGAGAAATTGCTTCGTTATTGTTGATGATTACTCAAGATTTACGTGGGTTTTTTTTTCTTGCTCATAAAAATGAAACATTCTCTTCTTTTTTAAAGTTTACCAAAAAGGTTCAGAATGAGAAAGGTTACGCTATTTCTTGTATTAAACTGATCATGGAGGGGAATTTAAAAATCAAAGTTTATCTGATTTGTGTGATGATTTGGGATTTATCATAATTTCTCTTCTCTTTACACACCTCAACAAAATGTAGTAGTGGAAAAAGAAAATTTGTTCTCTATAAGAAATGGCGAGAACTCTTTTGAATCGAAAGTAAAATAGTTTTGCATTTTTGGGCAGAAGCTGTATCAATAGCTTATTAAATTTTAAATCGTGTTTCTTTAAAACCATTCTTGAGAAAATCCCTATGAGTTTTTTAAAGAATGAAAGCCATATCTTGCATACTTTCATGTGTTTGGTTGCAAATGCTTTATTCTAAAGATGCTAATGATTGAGTTGGCAAGTTTGATGTGAAATCAATAGAAGGATATTTCTAGGCTACTCAACAATGAGCAAAGCATACCATGTTTACACCAAAAACTCTCGAATTGTTGAAGTATCGATGAATGTCAAGCTCGATGAAAATATTCAGAAATAGGATGTTCAATTTGAATATGATCAAGTTCTCTCGTTTCCTCAAAATTTAGCTCAAGATAAAGATTCTAAAGTAAATAAAGATTCTATAAAGAACCATACTTCTGAAGGAGTTTAGAATCATGATCAACCAATACCATCAAACAAGAAGAAAAGCAATCATATTCTTAGAATTCAAGAGAAGTTCAAGACTAAAGATTTAATAAGAACTAGAAACATGAGTCAAGTCATCCTAAGGAACTCATGATGTGAAACTTAGATGATGGGATTAGATTCATATCAAAGTTTAAGCAAGCAATGAGTAATATAACACTTATTTCTAAAATAAAACTGAAGGGGAAGAAGAAGCTTTTGTAAATGAAAGCTTGATTAATGCAATGGGAGAAGAACTTCATCAATTCAGATCAATAATGTCTAGGAGCTTGTGCCAAGACCCAAAAACTATCTTGTGATGGAAACAAAATGGGTATTTAGAAACAAGCTTGACGATAATGGAAGGTGGTGTCAAAAACAAAGCAAGACTAGTGGCAAAATGGTATTTCCAAGAAAAAAGAATATTTACAATGAAACCTACGTACGAGTTGCTAGCTTAATGCCATAAGACTACTCCTTGCTTGTGCTTGTTACAATGACTTTAAACTTTTTCAGATGGACATGAAAAGGCATTTTTGAATAGCTACATCAAAGAATAAGTCTATGATGAACAACCACCTAATTTTGAATAACAAGAAGAAAGGATATCCTCTATGCTTTGGAGAAAGCTTTATATTGATTAAGCAAGCACCTTGTGCTTGGTATGATGTAGCTTTCTATCTGAAAATAAGTTTGTAAAAGATAATTTGATAGTACGCCTTTTATTCAGAGTAAGGGTAACAATTTTCTTCTCGTATGTTTTTCTTTTTACGATTTACATCGATGGCATTATTTTTGGTTCTTCTAATGAATGTATGTGCAAGAATTTTTCTAAAGTAATGTAGGATGGGTTCGAGATAAGCAGATTATAGAATTGAGATTCATTCTTGGACCTTCAAACACAAACCGAAAAAGGGAATCTTTATTCATTAGGAGAAATATGCTCTCAAGATTGTCAGGGAAAGAAGACAAAAACTCCCATGTTGCATTCATCAAAACTTGACAAAGATGAATAGGGAAAAAAGTTAATCAGAAGCTATATCACAGTATGATTTGTTTCATTACTTTATCTCACAGCTTCAAGATTAGATATACTCTTAAAATGTATGCCTTATGTACAAGATTCCAATCAAGTTCAAGAGAATCCAATCTATTTGTCTATTATCCAAAGTATGGACTATAGTGTTCCAAAGATTTCGATTTATTTTGAAAGGATATGCGATGCAAATCTCACTAGTTGTAAGATTGATAGGAAAAATACTTCTGGAACCTATCAACTCATGGGGAATATCTGATTTCCATGGTTAAGAAGCAAAGTACAATTTGCACTTTCCATTGTTAAAGCACAATATGTATCTTTTGAAAGTTGTTGTGTTTAAATTCTATGGCTAAAATAACAACTGAGAGACTATGGAGTTGAACATTCGAATGTGGAAATTAAATGTGATAACAAAACCACTATAAACTTAACCAATAATCCCTACTCTCCATTCAAGGGCAAAACACATTGAGATCAAACAGCATTTTATTTGCTATCATGTTCAGAATGGAGATGTCCACATTTAATATTGTTGATACGAAGAATCAGCTCGCAGATATATTTACTAAACCTCTTCATAAAGAGACTTCCAATTATATTCCTAGTAAATTGGCTATTATTAATCCTTTATCTTGAGATGAATTAGAAATAGGTACTTTGTTACAATTGAGATGCACAATTATAGAAAATTGTTCAGAAGCACATGTCGGTTCTTCTATTCTCCTTATGCTTTGAAATTTTTGGAAATGCAAGGATTTAAGGTATATTTTTCACATATAAATATAGTTTTTGTTGATTGATTAGTATAATATATTGTCTTTGGATATTTTTCTTTGGATTTTATTCTAATCGATTTTAGTTTAAAAAATAACCGTTTTATAGTTTTTTTTTGGTAAGGAAATAACCGTTTTATAGTTTCTTTTCAAATTTTCAGAAAAACATGAATCGTCACCTTTCCTTCTTTGAAAATACCCTATTTATTCTAAAACTGACAATGCTCTCGCATTCTCTCTTCCAACCCTAGTCACGTTGAGAACTCTAATTCCTTTCTGTCTCTTCCAAATTTTCTATCCTACTTTCGCTAAAAAATTACTCCTTTTACCAATGGCTCCTAATTCATCCTCTCAAGTGAAGAAAATTGTTGAGGAAAGTGAGAGGCAAAGGAGAAAATAATCTCGTCCTATAATGTAACCCAGCAGATAAAGTACATTTCATAGTCCGTTTTAGGGATTGGTGATTTTAGGATACGACTCTGGTTGAGAACAAGGCGTTAGAGAATGAGGAAGAAAGGACCCACGATAAAAAAAGACACAGGTTTGTCTAAACACCAATATGATGCAAGAGTTGCACTAGCTCTCTCTATTAAACCCCTTTATGATGCGTTTAAGGATTAGGGGTCTGGAGATGATAGGAATAGGGGTCAAAAGTTTCAAAAACAATATCTTTTTGTCTCAAAAGCATGTTGATAGGTATGAGGCTTTGAAGGAAAGAGGTGTGATGTCTTATGGAATATTTGATTTGAAATATTTAGGCAAGGTTGCCATCCTTGTTAGAAAACATCTTGAAGAGATGAAGTTAAGAGATTTTGTGATCGTTAAAACTCATGTCTATTTTGATTTGGTTGCCCACTTTTACTCTACATTGTCTTTTACTGGTCCTGAATCTTTTTCGCACAACATTGGAGATGATCGTTACACCTTGCACATAACTAAATTAGCGAATGATGGAAGTGAGACAAAGTGACTTCAAGCCTATTGATATTCAGCCTGAAGCAACTTCCAGAGATTCAAAAGCTCATGTGACCTATAATGACTTCCCTTTGAAACATGTTGTTATGCACAAAGTGAAAATTGAATGACTGCATCCCAAGGCTTCTTCGAAGACATAGATTTTTAAGTTTGAAACCAAGTTCATGTGGGCTTTGATCACAGGGTATGACTTTTCACTTGCACACACTGTCTTCCTACACATGTACAAGACTGTGCACCTATCAAAGGGACAATTGCCTTATGCAGGGTTATTTTCCTTGATTCTCAATTATCATCAAGTAAAACTTCCTGGAGAGTTGACTCTGAAAAACATTCTATTCATGGCAGCTAGCGAAAACATGGCTCAGAAGATGGGAGTCAGATTGACTAATAGAGGATGGGTCAACAAGAACAAAGAATTAGTTTAAGTCAAACTAAAAGAGTGGTCAGAAGTTTCAAAAAGATCTGTAAAGAGTAGAAAGACAGTTGCTCAGATGGGAAATAAATTATCCATTCAACACAAGAATGAATCTTCAGAGGAAGAAGATGCTATATCTTCCGGCTCAGATGATGAGAAGAATCCATCAAAGTCATTTGAGAAGCACCTCAGTGGTGAAAAGAGCTCAGATGATAACTAGCATGATGACAAGAATGAAGGAGGAGAAGGTATTGTTGAGAATGTTAAGGAGGGGACTCTTGAAAAGAAAGAAGAAGAGCTTACTTAAAGGCATGAAGGCAAAGTTATAATGGAGGTTGAAGAAATGTTTGCTGAGAGAGCAAAAAGAGAAGCAGAATTTAATCGAGAAATGTACTTTGTGATGTGGGAAGAAAGACTCGAGGAAAGAGAAGAGGCGATTAGACTAGACGAGCTTATCTTTAGTTTGCAAGACATTGAGCTGGCAAGTTTAGAAGAGAATGTCGTTGCTGAAGAAAAGGAGAATAATGATAGAGTGGTTAATGATGAACCACTTGAAGGCACTGTCGAGAATGAAGAAGAGTCAACATAGATTCAAGGGGAGCAACCAGTGAATGCTGATGCTTATATAGGTACAAAAGCAAGATGAATTTGCTGTTAAGAAGGAACAACCTAAGGAGAAGGAGATTGATGTTGTTCAGACTGATGTTGCTCGGAAGAATGCTAGTCAGAAGGAAGGGATGACTTCAAAAGGTGTTCACGTAGTCCCTGTTCAGACTCAAGGGAAGAATTAGACGCAGCGCACTTTGGTGTCTACTTCTAAGGATGTTTCTTCAGACAAAGAAAAAGCACCAATGACTAGTGAAGAGAAGGATTCCGACAAAGGAAAGCTCAAATCACTAATGAGGGAGGGCCAAAACACCTGCATGAAAATTAACTCAAGAAGAGACCTTAAATGCTTTCGTCAAGGAACTATTCAATACAAGATCTTCTCCGTTCCATGTTCAGAGGAATATGGAGATGTTGCACAAAAAGGTGATACCGATGTTGAATGCATTGGAGAAAGAGGTTACGAAAGGAATGAGCGCTTTTGAAGAGATGCTCAATAAGTATCTTTGGCTTTTTTGCGCTGAGATGTCAAGTCTAGGAAGTTATACCCCACTTCGAGAAGAGAGGATTATTCGGGAAGTTCTTGAATTGCTAAATCTACGGAATTTCACTTCGACTGTGGCTGGAACAAGTGGTGCTACCCGGAATCAGGAGGAAGATCAACAGCAGAAGGATGGAGAGAAGCCAGATGATGTTCCTATTTCTTCTACAAATCCAAATCCACCACCTTCTAGTTAAAACTGTTTGTTTGTTTTATCTTCATGGTGCTTATTTGTTTTGTTTCAGGATTATGGCTTGTCTGGACAAATCTAGCACGACCTTATTATAGTCTGGAAGTTAAGTTAGCTAAATAAAGTTCCTATGGTTTGCGCTCATATCAATATTTATTTGTGTTGCTGATGACAAAAAGGAGGAGAAGTTGCATCTATCCCTCTATTCTTTTTAATTTGCTGTAGGAACAATTCCAGACCAAAGTTTGAAACCCTAAAACACTCCAATTATTATGTTACTGATCAACATGGTTATATTACTCCTTTTTATTGAAAGATTCTCATTCACTCTATTCCCTTAATATTATGAGATCTTTCATGCGCTCAAACTATTATTCACTTATTCAAATTTTCCAAAACATTTACATTGTGCAGAGGGTGTTTTCTTATCATGAAAAATGGGAAGGTTGTTGAGAAAATCTCCTTCTAAATGTTTTGATTTTGACAAAATTATCCCTGTTTAAAAATAATCTAGTTAATGCTGTAAATTCTTTATTGCAGATACATGTGAATGAATGAGCTTATACTATTCCAAATTTGGTGTTCATATTCAAAATGAAGTCTTCACATATTTGCTTTGGAAAATTTGAATCTGATTATTTAGATGAAGTGGGTTATTACTTATGAAGATTCAACACTTAGAGAAGACTTATGTGAAACATCAATAAGGATCGAAGCTCATGTTCATTGTTCATGACTATTTAGATTCAAGGTATTCTTTTACTTCTGAATTATGTTTAGACTCTATAATATATTGTTTCCAGATTTTGAAGACCCACATTGGTAGGTTTCTAATTTGATTGCGTTATTACTGGAAGTTTGTGATTTTTATTGATAGGATTATTCTACAAACTGATTGATAGAATATCCTAATTTGGAAATCACCTTCCACTGGACAAGAAGATTTTCTTATTTGAATTAACTCTGCTTATGAAAACTAAAGATTTAGTTGCATGAGCGACTAAATTTGAAAGGTTTAGATTCTACACTAATGGCTACCAAATCTTTTTGGATACAACATCTTCCAATTAGGATTGATGACGTCCAATCAGTGATTGAAGATTGAATCTTTGGAGGGCCTTTGTAGCAGCTAGTTCAAGGTCAAAGGAGTAGAAAAGAAGATTAATGGTGACTAATGCTAAGAGAGAACAAAACTTACAATTCCAATGTACTCAAGTTATTCAGATTGAAACACTTAATCTTGAGAGCAAAATTTTCTATCCTTGAGAAGCTTTGTAATAATGTCAGAGTGTGTCATCACTTGTAATCTTTTAATGATTCATATAGTAGAATCCAACCAAACATTGTCAGCGTGAGAGAGTGAACGTAGGCTTATTTAAGCTGAACGACTATAAGCTTTGTGTGCAATTTCTCTCAACTGTAAACTCTTTACTCTATGTTTAGTTTACTGCACATTCATGTTCGGGTCATGATTCTGAATTTTACTTTGTTTGCGACTATAATTGTTTTAATCCCGCTTTAAGTTTCAAATTTATTCAGAATCACCTATTCACCACCCTCTAGGTGATATTGCTAGAAACAATAGGGTAAAATAGAGCCTACGTATAGTAAGTTTTTTTACTCAATCAGGTGGGATTCACTGTAAATTACTTCCTCGTAATTGATCATGTAGATTATCTGTCGGGTGGAATAGACCTTGCGTGTTTTAATGCGTCAAACCCTAATGATCTATCAATCAATCAAGCCAAGTTTAGGATATTTTACTTCATGGAAGGTAATTTGAGGTCATCACTTATCAGCATGCTCGTTTCGTTTCAAATCTCCCTGGCGAAATCAAGCGGCCGGGTTTGACCCGCCATTAAAGAACTGGTTATAGTAGACTGCACATAGAGTACAGTTCTTTTTTTTATCCACCTCCCCTCACGTCGCACCTCATGCTGTTGGACTGCAATTTTTCAAATCCATCCTTTTCATCAGATGATGAAATTGCCGGTTA
The DNA here is from genome assembly GCA_019149425.1 of Psidium friedrichsthalianum. NCBI lineage: Eukaryota > Viridiplantae > Streptophyta > Magnoliopsida > Myrtales > Myrtaceae > Psidium > Psidium friedrichsthalianum. Next base: position 15,518 of record JAGVVM010000281.1, on the reverse strand, counting down.
ACCTATCACTGGAATCGTTGCTCATTCACAATCTCTTGAGTCATTGTCCTGTCGGCCGGTCGGTCTCGTCGTGTTCCAATGTTTACAGTTGAAATGGAGTCTCGTATTAATTACATAATCAAGCTCTATAGGACGGCGATGGTTGCTTTAAGTAATGATTTTTTAAGTGTCGTTGTGTACTTTCGATCTCTTCAAGTGTCACCCTCTTAAGAACGTCATGCGCAGATGATAAGTATGATGAGAAATTGCCTTATCGTGAAGCTGTTTTCTAGGGAATATTACTTAAACAGCCGGTGATGCCGGGCATAGAAAACCCTCATAGACTTTGCCAAAAGCATTCTTAAGAAGTCCTTGGACTCATCGACATGGGATAGTGAGAAAATAATCATTCGTCCACATCTTTATTTAGATGACCTATGTTTTACCCAAAGGTACTTTATTTCAAGCACGCGACGTATGGGCACACCACCAAGTTGGGATAAGTTATTGCAACATCAACATCATTTAGAAAATTAAAGAAAATTACTACTACAATCCTGGCATGCTTTTGACAGACATATCCGTTGTTAGACACTATTACACTAGATGATTTTGATTTAAGGGTTATATATTCCTTGTCTTAGATGAAACTCCCACTTAGCTGATTAGTAGGTTACCAAATTATAGACATCATCCAAGTTAAGAAAATACCAGAACAGAGAATTTGAAAATTTTCTATATATTTCACTATATAGAAAAGCGTACATGGAAAGCTTATTTATAGGATTATCTAAGGAAATCGAAGATCGGATACGCATAACCAGAATAGATATAGAAAATCAAAGAAAATATCCTAAATATGTTTAGAAGATAACGAAAATATCTCTAACATCCTCCCTCAAACTCATGGTGACTAGGTCATCTTGTTTGAATCAATGTTGAATATTGCTCCAACATGCTGTGTAGCATTAGGCTTGGTGGATCCATAGTAGGGTGGGGTGTGAGGCGGCTCTACTAGATCTGGCTCATCTGAAGGCAGCGAGTTTGGTGGTGGTAGACTTCTCAAAACAAAAAGATAAAAGTAAAAAATCAGAGGCATTTAGGTTGAACAACATGTGTCCTTTGCAGTTGGCTTTGATATCAAGACAATAACTTAACAAACATGGCTGATATGGGTGGCATGAATATAAAAAGTGGAATAAGCTAGGCACTGCTGAGTGAAGGTTATTGTATGAAGATGCGCATCGTCAAAAAAAGCTTCTATGGAAAAGAAAAGCTTGACTTGGCGACACTTTGCCAGTGTCGTAACATCACTAGGCGCATACTTAAATGGGAATGAGGCACTCGGTGAGAACTATCAAGCAGCTAGATATATTTATTTTGATAAGGGTTGCATTGGGTGCAGGGTACATGGGGTGCATCGTGTGCTATGTGCACCCAATGCATTTGGGTTTCCTCTAAATTGAAGCCTTTAATACCAAGTTGAGAATTTTATAGCGATAGAGAGAAGAGAATTTTCTCTATACCTCGATACATAAAGAAGAGTATAAGGAAAACCTATTCAAAACTTATTCATAAAACTACCTATGAAAATCGAATCGGATATGCATAATCAAAATAGATGTGAAAAATCAAAGGAAATATTTAAAATATCTTTAGAAGATATTTTAAATAATTTTAATAGAGTACAAATTCCTAACTTAAATTTCTCTTTCCGGCCATATTTGCCTCCCGAATTAAATTTGTGCATGCTTAGTACTAGGCAAAGATCAGGCTAAAGTGTGAGGAGAGTGATATAATACTTAAAAATTAAGGTGTGAAATTAAACCATGTATTCATCTAACAGCTTAAGCCTTTTAGAACAGTTGTTAATAGTGTCCTACAATCTCTCAAACCAAATGCAAATTTAGAAAAAAAAAAAATCAAATGTGGGTTATATCTATTTATAATCTGTCAATTGGATAACTGGGAGAAAGTTTCCTTTAACTAGGGATGGAGAAAAATATGGTTCTTATATAAATTCCTCAAAGTCCAAAGAGAGAAGAATGTCTAATTTTTGGAAATATTCGTACGCATGTGATGCACATTCAGAACGCTATCAACCTTCCTAGTCTATTTAGATTATCAACAGCCCGTTGAACTTACAAAGAATACTATATCACTTACTGCAATAATCGTTGGTGACATTTTGTGGAACCAAAAAAAAAAAAGTAGAGATGCTTTCCAAGCATTGAATATACAATATGCTCGAGCATTTATTCTTGGAGATGATAAACTAAAACTGCTCCTAATTGTTACCACAAAACGGACGGTTATAAATAAAATCACAACTTTAGTAGGAAAAGAAATGCAGGAAAACAGAGAAAGGAACCCTAAAACGGACGGTTTATATACCTAATCACTAAGTATGTTCTTGATCGGCCAGAGGACAAAGGAAAATAGTATTTAGTTGGGAAATGTCTCTTCGAATAACTTACACAACAGAATTTGATGTTCTATCAAATTAAGACATCAAGAAGGAGCCAAATTCTAGTCCGGCTGATTGCGGGGTCTACATGTCGGATGTACGAAAGACAAAAATATATGCTCTCACGAAAATCCTAAAGTATGTTATAATAACAAGTAGTTAGGCCCATCTAAATGCATGGAGAGCTTAAAGAAATGTAGTGAGTGGAATCACATGTCTTTATGCATGTACCAAGAAAAAACAAAATAAAAGAAAACATAACATGACTGGTGAACTACCTAAGTGCATATAAAAATTTGATTTTATTTCTCAAAGTCCACCTTCGACCCATCGATTGTTGTGCACCTATTGTTGCAGCACCTTCTCATGAGTTCGTCATTTTATGTACCTTGGAGATCATTTGGGAACCCTAGCATATCAAGAACAAGTTAATGGCAACCGTGCCTTGTTAGGCCGGGTAATCATGGATATGCTTCTAAGACAATTACATCTAATCACAATTCTTTTTATTTGGGATTCTGAGGATGTTTTGTTTTTTTTTTTTTTTGGTGGAAAATTATGAAGTATCAATGTGAAGGAGTGATAATATAGAGTTATTGTAGGAGAATCCAACTTCTTCCTAGTTGTACCATGGTCATATAGATGAAATTAGATAGCAAAAGGATATAAACCATAAGAGATGCGTGAAAACAGAAAAACAGTCAAATACTAAACATTAATTGATGTATTGGTCAGATTTCGATAAATTCCTCACATCCATTTTCCACCTTTTTATGAATTTCCTTCTCTTATAGGACTTGAATTTCTACGAATCCTCAATGAGAGCCACATATATTGAAATCAGACACATTTCAACTTTTCCTCTCTATATGAACTTTTGTGTGAATAAACACAGTGTGCACCATACTCTAATAGCTTTACAAATCCAGTTTATAGCCATGAATGCGTGCATGCGTGAAATTTATGATGTATCATTGTTAAGGAGTGATTAACTGGAACTATATGGTCTAGAAGGATCTAACTTTGTCCTAGTTAGTGTCTAACGCTCGTAGGTGAAATTTAGAGAGCACTGAAAATGAACCCTTGAACAAGGATATGCTTCTAAGGTATTGATTATGAAAGATTTTGTTTTGCTTGCAAGTACAGCAATGGAGTTATATTACTCTTTATCAAAATGAAGTGCTTGATCTAAAGCAAAGTCAGCAGCTTCAACAATTAAGCAGTACACAATTTGAGTTACATCATATGCAGGTAAAAAAATGTGTTCATAAAGCTTCTAACTCAGAGAGGTTACCTACCGTGCCCACATAAATTTTCTTTGAACGTCCATGCCGTTTGATCTTCCCATCTTCTATTCTTGAATGTTCACTTACAGTACATTAGATCATGGCATACTTTAAGTAAGCAAATACTTCAAAACCTATAGCATAAAAATATGAAGGAAAGTGTTACGAGATCAAATTGTTTTCACCTTGAGCAACAGAGAGATTACACTGCTATCCCTTACTATTACAGTTAATTCACGAAAAATCTCAACTGGTACACCTACTATAATATTATCCCAAACTAAGTTTTGGACAACAAAAATCTCTAAATTGGTACACTTGTGACTAATCTACCATTCGATAATGTTTGTTAAATTTTGTAGTCAAATTGTTGAATTACTAAACACATCACATTTGATAGGTGTATCGGTGTTGAGTTTTTACCCCCCCCCCCCCCCCCTTGTTATAGATATAGTAGTTTTGAAATTTTTCGGGATATGAACTCTATTTAACTGAGTCTAATGGAGGTAGATTTGATATAGGTATACCAGTTTGAAATTCTTAATGGTCAAAAAGTTAATTTTGGGTAAATTTGTCACAAGGACACCAGTTTGAGATTTTTTGTGTAAAAAAATTTAATTCAGGGTAAATCGGTCATAAATATACCAACTTGAAATTTTTCATGGTATGAACACTTGTTGTTTACATAGCACTGTAAACATCGAAAAGAAGTTGGATTTTTGCCTCCATATGTTAATTATAGTTCATCAATGATTAAAAAAAAAGTTGGGCCAACATAATCACATCTAGAAGAAAGTAAGCCTGCATATATAGCCCCCTAAAACAGTCATCCAAAACCGACCCGCCTACGTCCTCCTCCTCTTCCTCTCCTCTCCAATTCCAACACCCCCCCCCCCCCCCCCCCCCCCCCCCCCCCCCCCCCCCTTCGGCGCTCTCTTTCTCTCTCATGGATATCAATCAATTGAATCTAGAAAAGTCAGAGCAAGTATTCATCAGGGTAGAACAAGACCGGGGTCCTGTGAAATCCTTCACTTGTGCCTTCTGCAAGAGGGGTTTTCAAATGCCCAGGCACTTGGAGGTCACATGAACATTCACAGGAGAGACAGGGCCAAGCTGAGGGAAGCCATGGAGGAAGACACGCTATCGCTTGCAGTCATGCCGAGCAAGAACCCCGCCGGTGCTGAAAATCACGAAGGCAAGAGAAGCGGTGACAAAACCCTCCTGACAGGGCCATGTACCACGTCTGGCAGAAGATAAGACATGTGCTCAAGCTAGAGACGACGGTGTTGAAGAAGAGAGGATGCAATTTAGTCCGAGTTCAGACTGGACAGAATTGGACCTTGAACTTCGGCTAGGCCATGAGCGCCCAATCGAGAGCTCCTCAGCAAATACTAAATAACTGTCTTCATCTTAAGGTACACATCCACAGCGCAAAGGTTTCTAGGTTTCTCTCTATGTAGCCTTCCTTACCTGTAATTTCGTTTTTTTCTTATGGCTTATAGCATGAATTACCTGTTCAGGATTTGAAGTTCATGCATGACCTTTTGAAACTTCTCAGTTTATTGCAACTTTATTTCTTCGCGATTTCTAGTCATACGGGTAAAGTCAAACTTTTCCTCTCTGCAACTAATTATACCGCAGATTGGCAACGAACTGCTTCTTTATGTTAATGCTAGGGTTGGCGTCTAAAATTTTGTTGGGGAACTATGAACTAATCTAAAAGTAGATGAAGGCGTTATTTATAATTTAAATACTTCAGCGATCCGACAAACCATCATCTTTGCTTTTGATTTGCATGCCAAAGGAGTCTTGAGTAGCTAGATGTGCACTTCTAAAGAAAACAGCACTAGTCCTGACTTACCATTTGGACACTTCATTGTAAAATTACAAAATTTATCGCACAAAAATGACCGCGTCATGTTGGAAACTCCTTAAGAAGGTACTTCTTATGGTCGGATGATAAAATTCACAGTTGAAAAATTACTTCCAAAAATTTAGTGTAAAATATAAAAAGGGCCATATTTTTCTACGTCTCTAGTTCGAGGTTTTCTGATTCGTAGGTGCAAACATAGAAATCACCTTCATTTATGTTTACATCATTATTTTGGATATAATGATACCCATAATTTGTAACCTACCATGAAGGCAGTCAAACTCATTGCTGGCATTTACACATTCAACTGAGCAAAACTTATTCAACTTAGCAAAAGCGAAGCTATCATTATAGAAATGAGTTTTTTTTTTTTTTTGGTCAGGAAATGAGGTTGAAATGGAGAGACTATTGAGAAAATTTCAGTAATCCTCTCTGTAAACTTTTAGTGAATTGGCAAATAATAACAGTTTGGCAGAAAATTGTACAATCAATCTTAAACTAACATTTTAATTGAACCAAACTAGTCATAAACATTAGAGGGGAAGTGGCATTAGTCTTTTTGGTCAGGTTTGCGTAATCTATTTGGCATGACATGCTGTCATTATTGGCCATCCTACATGTAATGGCGATAGGTTGAACTAAATTACATGAAGTGTCATCGTTTTTGCTTAGATAAAGGACGCCGTTGTCTTTGGGCTTTCTCTTCCAAAATGCTGCCTTTCCAATTCTATTCCCTCCTCTCCATCGATTTCACCACCCCCCCTCCCCCCTGCTCTTCTTCGATCGCCAGTTCAATTTCGCTCTTGAACTCACCCCTCGACGTCCTCGTTTCAGTCTCTCCGACCACGAAGCAGCCTCACTAGCTTTTCCTCCTCCGTTCGATGATGGTGACACTGCCTTGGTGGATTAGGAGAGCGTCCCTCTCGAGGGCGTTGGTGTCGTCCAAATTGAGAGGCCATGTTCGGTCTGCCACAGAAGAAATAGGGGTCCGTAGGCAATTTTTGTTTTAGATGCGTTTCTTTTGTCTCAAGAGGGTTGCGTTGCTTGCTTGCTGGTGGGGATGTTGCGGCTTCGCTTCTGTTCACTGCTATTGGCAGATTGAGTCATGAATTTCCAGTTTTCGACCTCGAGACTCTGCGTACTGCCTACCTTTTGATTAATCCAACATTAGAGCAAAGGATTTGGTGATTCGGGGCTTTAGTCGTATTGTATTGTAAGTACGCAACAGAAGTGTGATACCTTCACTAGAGAGATCGCCAAGAGGGAGCCAAGTCTGAGCCCATCAACATATTTAGTTGAATCTACCTTCGCTCAAAAGCTTAAGCTAATAAGTTATGAGCCAACTTGGATATATTAATTGCTCCATACCACATTAATTCTTCGATGTGTGACTTTTCTAGTACAACTCATACGTGCATTCTAACAATTCCCCTTTAAGTGTGAGCTCTAGTGTTAGGTCTGCTCCACCTTAATTAAATATCGTTAACCAACATATCTCAACTTTAATCTCCATCAATAGCTATCGGGTCCATAGGCCTAGAAACCGCGTTGGTTATCAAATTCTTTCCTTAAGATATTCACCAAACACCGTTACATATTGGAGTGGGGGCCACCAATTAACCATTGGCTCTAATATCATTTGTTATGAGCGCGCAGCAAAAATCTGATGTCTTCACTAGGAGATTGCCAAGAGGGAACTAAGTATGAGCTTGTCAGTATATTCAGTTGGACCCACTTTCACTTAAAATCTTAAGTCGATGAGTTTATGGGCTAATTTGGATATTTAACTGCTCCAAGCTATATCAATTCTCTGATGTGAGATTTCTCTAACATAACTCATATGTGCATCCTAACAAGTCGCTCGACTAACCAACAACCTCATTCAATCCATGACATACCAAGCAATTACTAGACTACATGTCAGTCAAATCAAACAAGACTTGGCAAAGAGGACTTGATTGCCTTTCCTCAAAAGATTTATAATTAAATTAGTTCAATTAAAAGGTTAAAAACTCGAGTGTAATTCAATAGTTTTTGAAGACTAACTGTTCAACTTTCCCTTGAACTTCAATTTCAATTATCGATACATCAAACTTTCATTTCATTGTTGTTGATATAATTGATGAAAATTCGAATACATATATTTATATATATAAGTTAAACATTACTTTCAAGCAGACATTAATTCAATTGTTTCTTAATGCATCTACGTAGAACAAAAAATATATAGTTGATTTTAGAATACTAGATAACCACTACAAAGTTCCATTTTTGTTAACTATCATGAGTTATATTTATATAGATGAAGATTCACTTCAGCTAAAAATAATACGAGAGGAAAGATCGCATGATAGATTCTGAGTTTAATGACATGACAATACACTACTCCATGCATAAAACCATACAGCTAATACCATTGATTGATTATATGTTCTAATGGTCCATCTGTTTCGCGAAAAGTGAATGATTTATAAACTATTTTTTTAAAAAAAATCACTTGTATCACTTAGAAACGTGAATAAACGAAAAGTTTTTTACCGTCTATGAAAATATTTAGACATAAATTGTTATCAATAATAACATAGTTTCATTGGTTAATTATTTCAAAGGTACAATAGAATATTTTTAGGAAATCGATTTTCAAATAATTCATTTTTTGCGAACCAAACGTGTAACGCCGCAGAACGCCACCTCAAAACTTACTCAATACTCGCTCTCTTCATAATCTTTTAGAGTTATAGATGACGTATATAGAAGATTAAACATAAAACAAGTGCATAGAGAACATAGGACAGACACAACGCTTAAAGTTTGGTTTTTTCATAGGATTCATAATCCTATTAAAACACACAATCAACAAGCAATAGACTTAGGAAAAAATGGGTTCATACATATACATATATCTTTTGGAAGGTTCTTTATAAAGTTCAAACATTAATAATTACGATGACTACTTTCATCCTATCTGCACAATTCATGAGCTTTGGCTTTACCACCATCTTCAGGGCTCAGTCCCACTCCTTACCTGAGTATCTGAAAAGATAGACCCAAATAGGGGTGAGCTAACACAGTTCAACAGGTAAAATTTCAGCCAAATAACTAAACCTCCAATCCATCATTCATTTGAGCAAAATAGTCAAACAACAACCGTCAAGATCCATAGACGACAATATCAAAGCAAGCATCGGCTACTATTGACGGAAAACCGCTTGCACCACCAGCTCAAATCAAAAGCATACCCATAAAGGTCTTTGTTAGTCAGGACCGTTTTGGAGTCGATGTTTAAACTACCAAACTTCACCAATTACCCCCCCTCAAGATCCATAGAAGACCTCCACCTTGGCTCAATTCTTAACTGACGCTCTTATCGACAACAAGCTAAGTATTTTGTCCAAAATTTCTAGTGCTCCGGGGCCATAGCAATATACTCTCATGAACAAGACCAATTAAGCAGAACAAACGAGACAAGTAAACCTCATTCCATCTTAATCTCATGGCCGAAACACTCACTTATGGGTTCCAAATTCAATTCCACCCAAATTAGCTGCAGTCCAAACAATCTAGTCACATATTTCAACTATCCATAGTCCAAAGGTACTAACGCAAGCGATGAATCGATCGTATAATAGCGTTTACCCTTCCATACACTTAAAACTCTCCCAATTCATACCTATTCTCAAAAACACAAATCACTCCAACGAATGAAAACTGAAAAGCTAGTGGTCAGGGTAGAAGAGTTACTTACCTTAGGAACACATACGAAGGGGAACAATGTCTGAATCGCGCCGGACGAACTGCGGGTCTCCACTGATTAGCTTTTATTCTACCCAAACCCATGAAAATCCAGAGGTTTCTTTGATGATTAGTCTTCATATTTGAATAGCCCTCAATATTATGGTCCCATAGGAGAAAACAGAACTTGATTCACCATCCGGATGAGCTCAAACGAATGATTTCTACCCAAGCGTGCGTAGAAAATCAAGAAAGGGAGGGAGCTCGATATGAGGAAGTTGTCCACCAAAATGATGAGGAAAATAAGGGAGAGAGGGAGCCGAGAGAGTGACAGTTAAGAGTGAAGAGAGAATCTTGATCTTTGATTGGTTAAAACTTCCTTTGGAAGCCTGAGACTATTCATGACTAGTGATGTAGTGGGGTGGTTAATGGTGGTTGAAGACTGGTTGACTTGACTTGATGGATTGACCTTGAGTTGATGTGCATTAATGAAACGAGGCCCATAATCAAGTTAGTGTTAATGATATCTGACTTATATGAATAATATCTAAGGGCATTTCGGTCATTTGGAATTTTTAGACTGGTTGGATATTTGATTCAGGCTACCAAAGCAATTGCGTTCAAGGTTAGGTTTAGGCGCGAATGGTATGATGCTTCGATTCAACGGCTTGATTCGCTCTGCCTGACGCCTTAGGATTTTCCAAATCCCTTTTCAAGCTAAATACAATCGCGTCCAACTATTGTCCTTTAAATCTTGAAAATTCAATATTATTTATCTTATAAATATCCAAATTTGGGATGTCACAAAACGGAGACTTCTATAGTAAATGCATGGAGATGGACTCACTTTCACTTAGAAGAAGAAAGAACAGGTAATTCATTTATCTTTCTTCACTAAAATTTTGAAGTTCCTCACATCTAAGCATCTCATTTAACAAACTCAACGCTTCCACCTATATTCTGCACACTAGACGAAATCACACTATTGACTGCACAAATTATTATGTCGAAAGCAGCACAATAATCCTCAAGAAGACGTTCTACATATCGCACACCAAGACTATAAAGGAAGATTCATATGGTTTTGAGAATGAACTTAGATGATTACACGAGAACTTTTGGACCGCTTCGAAACCGATATTCTGATCTTGGGCATGGAAGAAAATCCTGAATCTTCGTTCAGATTTTCAGCACCTCTTTCATTGGCAGGTGGGCAGCGGTCATACCATCTCCTTTTGGTTTGACTCCTGACACCAGAGAGGGCCTTTCTATAAGGTCCTCTTTGATAGGGATATCTATCGTTTGGTATCTCTTTGAAGGCTACGGTTTTTGAGTTCTTGTCCATAACTACCCATCCGTCTCATGTAACGGTGACCATTGTCTTTTGGTTTGAGGCCCTCCCTAATATTGCTCTCGAGAATAATGACCGTTTCCTATGGAATGGTTATCCTTCTAGTGTCTTCTCTATTGCTTCTGCATGGGACCTTATCCATTGCAGAAGGCAGGTGGTGCCTTGGCACTCCTTCATCTGGGATCGGGTTTTTGCTCCTCGACATTCATTTCACCTATGGCATATCACTCTGAATAGGCTACCTACCTAGATTTTATTGCTGACCTACTACAAAATTTTAGATGGTACGTGCGCATCCGGTGGGTGCCGCACTGACTCTATCGATCATTTCTTCTTTGGCTATTGCACCACTAATACCCTTACTCTCTTCTGGCTGCCAAATACAATTTGGCCTAGCATAATAATTGTTGGCAGGATAGCCTTCACTAGGCTATGTAGCACATTAGAGGTCATCACTTTTACCTTGTTATATCTCGTTTTACCTTCGGTGCCTTATGTCACTTGATCTGGATTGAAAGGAATCACTTTCTTTTCTAGAACTAGACCCTTTCTGTGCCAACACTAAAGAAACACCTCAAGAAGGTTGTCTGTGACAAAGCCTGACTTTTAAACATGTGATTGACACCCCTAGAAATTGGAGGATGCAAGAAAGCTAGGGCATTTCTCCTTCTATTTTTGATTGAGTTCCGACTTTGATTCGGTCGTTCTCTGCCTTGACCTTTGACCATCTATTTGGCCTTTTCTCTACTTTGTGCGTTACCTCTTTGTATTTTGCATCCACCCCACCCTTGCACTCACATTGACATCCCTTGGTGTCACCTCGAGTGCAAGGTTTCCTGGTGTGGTTGGGTTTTTTTGTAATCTGCACTTTGGTTGGTTATTATTATCCTTCCCTTATAAAAAAAAAGAAGATGATTACACAACGAGAGAGAATTAACTTTAATTCCAAGTGCAAGAGATTTGTTAGATATTGATCCATTTAGCTTAACAAGCATTGTCAATTTCAGTATTTTCATTTTAAAATATGGTTGGATACACTTTTGTGTTTCCTTTGTGTGCATGTGAGTTGAACTTTAGGCACGAAAGATGTCGATGTGCCACATCGAGAAATATGTGACGGCAAGAATGAAACCCAAGGAAAACAAGCAGAATAACAGTAAAAGTAACGATGGCATTCAGTGGACTCGAACTCTTTGACATAGACTGCTGATGTTTAGATGAATCGTTTTTCTCTAAAAGTTTGAATTGCAAAGAAATAAACTCACTGCAAATATCAAGCACATCTCCCTATAAGACCAACCAATATTGTTGGAATCGAGTTCAGCCAGGGAAGATCATGATTGCAGAGAACAGTATGTACGATTGCAGAAAGCCATGGTTGCGGCTTCAAGCTCACAATGGCGACGTTGGTGACGACTACAATGAAGGCGACGAGGTCTTCAAGACGAGGAGAGAGAACGGGAGAGAGAGAGAGAGAGAGAGAGAAGTGGTTTGTGAGATTCGGTGAGGTATATTTGGGCGTGGTCAGGTGTAAATTACAAAGACATGTCTAATTTTAAAAGATGAAATGAAGAGTCTATGCAGGGCTGAGTGGGCCCACATCTGCCCGATTTTTGCATCCCGTGATATTTATAGCGTAGGAACCCAAAATACACTGCAAATTCTATTTAAACCGTACTCTAAAAAAATGTCATGTCAAATGCTCTAACTCGAAACCTAAGTAATAATTGGGTGAAACAAGTGAGATCAGACATTAATCCATGATTACTTAACAGAAATCATACACGGCAGTCATGTCACGGATATTTTGGACCTTTCATTGGAAAAGTGGTCGAATTTTAGTCAATTCCATCAATATCAAAGAAATGAAAGTTTGATGTGTTGGATAATTGAAACTGAAGTTTAGAGAAAGTTGTACAAACAGTCGTAAACCTCGCATGGGATGCACTCGAGCCTTAAATCTTTTAATTGAACTAATTTAGTCATATATCTTTGTGAGAAAAAGCAATTAAATCCTCTTGGCCAAGTTTCGACTGATTTATTTGACATGTCAATCCAATCATTGTTAGCTATTCTATATATAACATTGACAGGGTGACATGGAATGAAATTACATGAAACGACGCCTAGTTGCTTGGATAAGCAATGTCCATGCTTGATCAAGTGACTTAAGGCCCAAATCTCCAAATCCTTTGATCTGATGTTCGGATCAAACAAAAGAATAGGCAATACACAGAGCCTCGAGGTTGAAAATCGAAAATCCATGACTCAATCTACCAATAGCAATGAATAGAAGCGTGTTGAGATGCGCATATGCATTGTATTAGAACAGTCCCACATCAAATTATTGATGTGATGTATAGCATATATCATAGTTAACCCATATTTTTAAGTGAAGGTGAGATTCAATTAGATATGTCGATGAGCTCGAACTTGGGCTCCCTTTTGGCTATCTCACCAAGCGAAAGTATTTGGCTTCGCCTGCATGCTTCCAACAAAACTGAAATTGCCGATATAAGAACATAAAATACTATGATCATAAGTTCCACGAACATACCGCAAATTCATTTTTACTGCCTGCAAATGCAATTGGTATGGTTTCTCCATAAATCAACTAATAATTCTCACACCATAAGTAATGTCTAGCATAGTGGAAGCCAAATATCTTAAACCGCCAGCAAATGCTCAATTGTAATCCTTGAGAGATAGTGATAGGGTGATCTTTTGAGATAAAGAGTCCTATCAAACTTGAGTATTGTCACTCAATCTTATAATAGCTCATTGATTGCTTAGTGGAATCTAATCGGTAGGCTAATAGCGTAGGAAAGTGGATGTCTGCTTATATTAAGTCGAACCACTATAAATCATGCATGCAAATTTCTCCATCTCTCAACTCTAGTTATTACTTTCCTCTAATCTTGCATACTGGTGAATCACTGATACTGTTCATACCTAGTCTCACTTGATTTTGATAATACTCAATTTGATTGTTTTATTTCCACATAAATTTATCAAGTTCACTCAAAGTTACCTATTCACCCCCTCTAGATTATATTCCGGCCAACATCAATTAGTATTAGAGCATGGTGATCAATATTTTGAAGTGTTTTTACTTCTGAGTTAACGATCTGTTATGGCTACCAATCTTGCACTAGGTATCTTTGAAGGACAGAGCAACACCAGACCTCTTTACTTTGATGGGAAAGAATACATAATCTGGAAGGACAAAATGAAGGCTTTCATTAGAGCCACAGAACCACCGAAGTGGGACGTTGTACAAAGAGGAGTCAATCCATTGTTAGATGCAACCGCTAGTGGTGATTCTACAAAAACAAACAACAATCTTGTTCCAACACCCACAATATCTATCACTAAATTAGCAAAAAGAGATGCTTTCGATACCAGAGCAATTTATTTTCTATATTGTGTTTTTATGTCCCACAGAATATAACAATGTATCTGAACGTACCGTAGCAAAAGAGATATGGGCCACATTGCATGTAACGCTCGAAGGAATAACAGAGTCTAGGAATCTAAGATTAATATTCTTCTCAGTCAATAAGAGTCCTTGATGATACCTGAATCTAGTTTTGAAATTCAATAGATTCATGAATATAGTCAATTAATTCTAGGTCCTACAAAAAAAAAATAATTTCATGTAGCATAGTTTTAATTTTAGCATTCATTTGCATTACATTTTGCATCAAAATGGATTAACATGGAAAACTCAATTAAAACTCAAAGAATCATGCCATTATTAGTTGATGAAATCCTTGGAATGCTTCAATCATATGAAACTGAACGAAAGAGATCCAAAAGGTAAGAAATCAATTTTTTAAGAACTAACATTGATTCTGAAAATGATGAGAGCTTGCTCTCATAGTAAAGAAATTCCATTAAGTTTCTAAATGGTAACTCAGGACTTGTACTGCCTTCATTTTAAGTCCATCTAGCTACTTAAGAATCCTTGGCATGCAACTCAAAAGTAAAGATGATGCTGTGCCGATGAAGTATTTAAGGTATTTATAACACCTTTATCTCAAAATTTAACTTTTAGAAATTAGTAGTTCCCCAACAAAATTTTACACGCCAACCCTAGCATTACCATAAAGAAGCAGTTTGTTACCAATCTGCTGTATTCTATTTGAATAGAGGAAAAGTTTGACTTTGCCGGATGAGTCGAAGTCACGAAGAAATTAAGTTGCAATAAACTGAGAGAAAATTTTCAAAAGGTTTATGTATGAACTTCACATCCTCAATAAGTAATTCATGCTATAAGCCATAAGAGAAAAAAAAAAACAACAAAATCACACGTAAGGAAGGCTACATAGAGAGGAACCTAGAAACCTTTGCGCTGTGGATTTCTACCTTAAGGTCAAGACAGTTATTTAGTACTTGGTGAGGAGCTACCGAGTCAGCGCTCATTGGCCTAACCCGAAGTTCGAGGTCCAAGTCTATCCGGTTCGAACTTGGACTCCATTGCATCCTCTCTTCTTCAACACCGTCATCGCTAGCTTGAGCACATGCCTTACCTTCTATAGACATGGTACGTTTGTGTGTGTGTGTGTGGGTTGGGGGGGGGGGGGGGGGGGGGGGGGGGGGGGGGGGGGGGGCGGTTTATTACCGCTTCTCTCGCCTTCGTGATTTTCAGTGGCGGGGGTGTTCTTGCTCGGGACGACTCCAAACGATAGCGTGCTTTCCTCCATGGATTCCCTTAGCTTGGCCCTCTATCTCCTGTGAATGTTTCATGTGACCTCCAAGTGTGCCTGGGCATTTGAAAATCCCCTCTTGCATGAAGCACAGCAATAGGATTTCACAGGACGCTGGTCA
>JAGVVM010000280.1:0-55686 GCA_019149425.1 Psidium friedrichsthalianum | reverse complement strand
AAATTTAAAGTAAGTTATAAACCACTTATAGAACTTAATTATGATTCATTTACGATTCATTTAACACTCATGTTATCGGTTAAACCTATTTATGACCAAATTATTGAATATAACCATCATATATGGGATACGAAATGAGTATATAACCATTTTGATAGGCCTAATATTAGACAGGGTTTTTTTTTTTCTGGTCGAATATACTAAGGCATGTTTAGTTTGGACTAAAATTGGTTATCTCAATTAAATTACACGACCATATTTTTCTCTCGCGGGAGCTTGCCAATGTCAAACAAGTACAGAAAGTCATGAATTCAGGTACCTAGTCGTGGGAGCAAGAGTGTGTCATAAGAGACCTCTAAATTGGTGGCCAAATCAATGATTTCAGAGTTGTCGAAAGCAAAAGCCCAATCGCAGCATTTGGGTCGACTCATGTCATTATCTAGGGCCAGCTTTCACTACTGGAGCCTGTGGCCACCCAGCTAGGCCGGTCGTTTTTGTGAGGAAGATTTCACGATTGGTGGGGCATATCACTAAAATGCTTTGTCAAAGACTAGGTCTATATTTTCTTCAGAAAAAAAATTATATCTTATTTGATTTCCGAAAAATGTTGAAGTACACCATAGAAAGAATCAAACAAAAGATATAGAAATAAGTTGGTGATATATGGAAAAAAGAGATTTGATCGCAGTTAATTTCCGACCGTTGTCGTCAACTCGACTTTAATGTAAGGCAGACTATAGATTGATGTCCTTTGACTTGCTTAATTATTTGAAGGACATGTATGCCTTAGGTAAATATGATAAGAAAATTGGACTAGATCTTACTTCAGAATTCTTCGCAGGACGCCAAAAGGCTATTGTCCAGGATCTTCTGAGGAAAAAACTTAGAGATTAAAATCTAGGGTTTCCTCAAAAACTCGAAGGCAAAAGGAGAGGATTGCGGGCACACACCACTAACATTATAAAACGCAGATGTTCTCACACCTTTTCTTAACTACACGGACACTTGATTAGCGTTGTCTTGACACTACCCAAAAGACGTGAACTATAAGGTCTAAGCATCAGTCGTGAAGACATATGAGGTTCATGAAAACTAATTAGTGATACAATTACCCAAAGGGTTTCAGTGCATGGAAACGAAATTAAGCAAAAGTCGTAGAGGAGAGGGAACGTGTTTGGTGATTGTCTGCGTAGCGGAAACCTCATGTTGGTCATGATGGAGGACCTTCCTAATTGAAGAAGTGCCAAAATTTCGCGGTTGAAAACTGGAAGGGAATTCAACGCCTTTTATGTTTTTCATGTGTGCGCGACTATTAAGCCTAAGAAAAGTGTTTTGGTAGTTTGAAAAAAAAAATCATGCACCATAGTCTAAATTATTGTCACGAACATGTGAGGTTAAACCGTCTTTACTTTTTTCGTCTATCATATCTAGATGGGCACACGCGACACGTTTAAAATTCACTGTATTGACGGGCAACTTAAAGAAGCACTACCTCACCATGTTCATTTACTCAATCAATGCAATCAAATGTGGTGAGATTGTTGGTGGACTTGAGGACAAAATCCTCAATTGCTATGATCGCACTCGTCTTAACTCACATGCTTGGACGGATGTATTGTCAAAGTCATTCTATCCTCCGACCAAAAAAAAAAAATCATTTTTTCCCATACGATGAAAACTCCACACCTAAGTAGGTAAATAATGGGCAATGAAATACTTCAGGACCTCCATATTTCGCTTAAACCATGGCGGATGACCTAATTATGCAACTGGTCGCACTTGATGGCGTGCGAGAATATAACAGATGCGGTGCCCAATCCCATGGAATATACAGTTGGCTCAATTGCAAACCAACCAGAACTTTTCCATATTGAAACCAAACCAAACTCCATTGATTCACATTCTTGGTTAGTTCATCAATGTAACATGACTTTAATTCATCCTACTAACATTTCACTTGAAAAAAAACCCCTGCAAACAATATTAAAACCTGCCAAACATAGAATTAAAGTCATTCTAGCCTGCCAAACATAGAATTAAAACCCTGGAGGGGCTAGCAGTTAGCACCCATTATTAACATCAATCTAGCACTAATTAGTGGTGACTTTTCATTCACCTTTACGAAGTGTAAAGTCAATGGTGTGCTCGTTTCGTCTTAATTGGAAGAGAGGGGTGGTCCTGACTTGTAACATTAATGTTCGTAATTGCTCCCATTCATATCGAGTGACCGATACTTCATCTACGTGTTGCCCCTAGCTAATGACCTTTTCCCCGACATTTAAGTTCGGTCGCTTTCTCCTTGTGCGACCAGCTACTTAGCAACGCATTCTGCTCAACCTTGAAAGGTACTCGTTTCCTATCATTATGTTTGAAAGAGATTTAGAGATTTCTTACGTGTAGAATGTCATTTTCACAAGGAACGTGAACATTTATGTAGAGCGAATCTCACACGAGAGTTGTATACGTTTGAAGATTGGAAAAAGTGTATTGACAAGTCCTAAATGCATGAATTTGTGCAATCAAGTCCTCAACATTTCTTGATGGGTGCAATTCAGCCTTCTAGTGAGGTCACGCCAAATTTTGTGAAGTGACACTGGAATCTGGCACGGCATTTTTATAATTGTCTTGCATATATGTGGCTTGACGTGGCGTGATGTGGCGCCACTATAGGAAAAGCCTGAAATTGAGAAAAAAAAAAGGGTAATTTTTGAAAAGGTAAAATAAAAGGCCAAGAGTTTGAAAAAAATAAATAAAGGAAATGAAAGATGAACTAACCTAGGAGAGATCGACCAAAAAAGAACTAACCTAGGAGAGAGACAATGAGACCAGTTTGTCCACCGATGTCATTGAGAAGGGTTGGCAACCCTAACCCGGGTAGCCCTAGCCTACCCTAGATATGAGCAAGCTCGCGCCCTCGTACCGGGTGGCTCCATCCCCGGCCAACATGGCACGAGGGCTCACAGCTCCCTTTGGCGATACGGGGTGGGCCTCAAAACACTGCCTCCTATCCCAATGCTGCTCTCTCTAACTTGATTGTCTTCGATTCGATCGTACATTCTCGAATGCTTACGACTTGATTGTATATTGGGCCAAACATGTAGGACTTTTGATGCATTTCTTTCCTTTTAAATCTATCTCCCTCCGGGGATAAGACCAAGCAATGCCTTCTTCAGTGCGTAAACACAGATGTGGTCTATTCTTGGTAATAGACAGAGAACAAATAAGAATAATCCTTTTGGCTGTAACTCTTTCTGAGTGACGATATCTTATAAAAGAGAGTCCCTCGCTCCAATCAGCCACTCAACCCCACTTTATAACTTGAGAACAGTAACATATGCCTCTTGAAAAAGTAGGTTGAGACGGTATAATCATGTGGTTTCAGCTACTATCTTCTTTCCCTTTATTTTATTGCCTTATTCTCCGTTATGCGGATCAAACTTATTTCTGGATGAAAGTAGTTCACAATGAAGGAGCGAAGTTGTCCCCTACAACACAAGCCCCTCATGTTGGACAATGATTCGTGGCTTTTTCCCGGACACATTGGCCGCCCCACATTGAATGCATCCGCATCATACATCCGATTACCTAATTCACAGAACGAAGAAACAATCCACGTTCATCTTCCAACTTAAATTTCTGGAGAAGTAGCCGAAATCTCGCCTGTTTATATTTATAAGTACGGCGATTTGTCTAGGACCATAACATGACTCAAATGCTAAGACACGACAATCCCTCGAGAGTTTTGATTAGGTCTTTATGTTACCAGTTGGTTCGATATACGTCCCTATTTTAAGTCATGAATCATTATGTGAAGGAGATATGTTTAGGACCATGTTATTAATTATTATTTTTTATTATTAATGTTCATGGACCTACATCGACTCAAGTGTGGTGGTTATGGTGGACTGCCCCTCTGGACACAGCGCCAAGCACACACTTGCACATGTTTGGTCTCAGTCCAAGGCTCTATCTGTATATGCCCCAACGAAATAAATATAATCAAAGCTCTACCATCTTGTGTCGACAGATTCATAGTGCTTGGTTCCATCCGAAGGTCGCCACGCACGTTCTTGCGCGGATTTCCATCTTTTGGTGCGCGAGTTCTCCACGTATTTGACGTATACGACTCTCGACTCGTTCTTGACTTGGACCTAACTTTAGTAGCGAAATTTAAAAAGACCGAGGATGATCACCTAAACCAGGAGGCGTGTGCGAAAGGTTCGAGAAAGCAACAGCTCTGTCGCCACACCGACTACAAATCTCAAGAAACACAGGAGACGATGCCGATGTACCAAACCTATGAACTAGGCGGCAACAGTTGTTTATGTTTATATCTCCCGGGGGACTAGGGTTGTGGAAACTTGCATCTACTTCTTGGCCCCCTAATGAAACTAACCCCTCTAGGGCAAAACTGCTTTGACGAAAATAATTCCATAGGCGTTCTCTGCCTCATGCGGGATTGTTCGGCTTTTGAGTGACAAAATCATAAGATTACGCATAATGCCCACCATCGAGCTTCTAAAAGTGAAGATGGACGGTTCATCGATCCATGCACATCGCACGTACATTATTACAGCAGTGGCATGCATGGCGTCAATCTCAGTTGCATGAGAATGTGTGGAAACCCTAATAAAAAATCATTGCGTCCCGGTTTGCCCTGGCCTCGTTCAGTGGATCACGAGATGGACACCTGACCGGTGAGTGTCAAGACACAGAAGAAAAGGACAAAAATTGGAGCCATTGACGCTTCGTTAATAAAAAATCGAGTTGCTCAAATTTGTATTTGTGCCAATTTGATCTTAAACTTTTTTGTATTGGTGCCAATTCATTTCATCTGGCTAATTTATTTGAACCTCGGCGATAATCAAATACTGGCCAGAGGCGAGGGAGCGCGAGGTTGGCCTCGCCGGCCATGGCGAGGTGCCAGCCCATGATGGGGTCTTGCACTCTTTGGTTTCGTCGGTCGATCTGGCGTTGCGACTCTGACTTGGACCTTGACAAGCTCTTGTACGAGTGCCCAATACTAGTGCGTTGTTCCAAAGGGGTCGACGCATCATCTTTCTGATTTGATGCAGCTGTACATCTTCATATTAGTTTCCTCTTTTCCCTAGGGAAGCAAGCAATGATCCATGAGCTTCTGCTCGATATTGCATCAGACAAGCAGGCATACAAAGCCTGTCCATCCGGGAGTAGTAAGAAAAGGGCAGTCCGAAAATGAAACTCATGCAAAATTATGTTAATGTCTGACTGGCACAGTGCATGTTGACGAGTCCATCTCATGTGAAAATAAGCATATTTTAGTAGCCTTCTCAGCTCCTGCATCGAGACAACTTTATCAGCATCTTATTGTAACTTTGGTTCAGAGACGAAAAGGAATATAAGCTAACTCTTTTGCAGCTATATTCAGTGAGACATGACCAAAAAGCCATAAAAATCATTTGCTTTACCTGGAGCAAGAGGACTTTCATGTATACTGTATGCCACCATAATCTCTATTGTGCTATGTTCGTTCCGAAATTTCCTCTATTCAAATTATATACTAGTTGAATTACCACTTGAGACTTGGAACTAGAATAGGCACAAAATCCGTAACCTGTCAATGACTTATATCAGTCTTGGTCGAATAACTCGATGTCGACGGCTGAATTAGGCTATAACATCTTGGTGTCTGTTTGTAACATCGAATTAATCGTCCACTAATGTCATATAGACGGATGTTCATCATTGCTCATTAAGTAAAATTCGGATACTGACTCTGTACAATTTTATTTAAATGCTTCTTATTGTCAATTGCGATTGCTCCGACGCATCAAATCACCAGCCCAATAGTTTGTTCACTCCAAGAGATCGATCAAATCTATGGTACCAAATTGACAGTGATTTTCTATTTTCATTTTTGGAAGAGCGTCGCAAGAAAAATTGGAGTTAAGGGCATGAATTCTCCACCAACAGAAGTGGGTTTGCTCATTTGCTGGATTAAGAAAGGCATTTTCTCATCATATATCAAAGTTGTTTCAGTCGACCAGTGGCTGACCTTTCAGGTTCCATTTCACAGGGTTGCAGCCATAGGATGTTCTAACGAAAACAAGAAGGATGATTCATGTTCATCTCTCGTTGACTTCCCCACATTCGGTGATCTCAGATTAATTTGTTGCTTCTCATTTTTGCATAATGAAAATGCAATGGAAGCCGTGCGGTTCTTAATTGGAAATTGTTGGGAGTAACAAAAAGTATAAACCTATCAGTCACACGAGAGAAATACGGGTTGTTACGGCTCCACCTCAGAAGCCGACGTGTGAGGAGGATATTATCAGGATTGTCCACATCGGTCATGGAAGGGACAGGTAGTTGGTTTATAAGTGTGACGAAGGACCTCATCCTTTTAAGGGAGCTTTTAGGATGAGATAGGGCCCAAGACCGCCCAATAACGATATCAGAGCCTTTAGTTAACTTATGAACTAACATGGTTCTATTAATCGTGCCTAATAAATGAAATATTTCAATCTTTGATCCACCCATTATGCTTAGCACGAGAAAAGCTACCATCAGTTATTAATAACAAATTCATTTTATTTATCAATTGCTTGATTAACGAAATTTAGGGGGGCATTCGTGTAAATGAGGAGTGCGATAAAGAAGGAAATTTTCCCTTTTTCCTTTGGGGGGGATGTTGGCGTTCGGGAACTGAAAATGATGGGGATCGCAAGAGACAACAGCAGTGAGAGAGAGAGAGAGAGAGACAGAAGGTACTGCAAATTCGCAATGCAAGTAGGGAGGAACAAGCACGCCTAGACATTTATGGCGACGGCTAATCTTGTCTGTGAAGACGAAGACAGGCAGTACAAAGTTACAAGTTACAACCCCACCTTCATTTAATGATAATCTTCAATTTTGTCCCCCGCCCTTTCTTTCTTCGGTCCCTCCAAATCAAATCACAGTAACCCCGTAAACGGAAGCCATCGTCCAATGCCGTTTTCAGCCACGACCGCCCAGAGGAATAGACCTGTCGAATTGATGGTCGGATCGAGTCGAAAATAGATTGGCTCGACTCATTTAATCCGTTTTGATATATTTTTATGTAATATAAGTTCATATTTAATACAATTTTTTTTATTAAAAAAATATTTGTCATAAATTTCTATTTTTTTCATTTTTTTTCTCTAGGAAATTACCAAATTTTCCTTCTTCCTCCACCAGCTGCCGACTAGAGACATGATGATGACCGGCAACTAGTGACAATCGATGAGCGGCCGGTGATGGGGCGATAGGTTGACCGCAGGCCAAGTCCGACTGACTGTCGACAGGCGACGGGCCGATGACTGGCCAGCACCAGCGATCGGCAGGCCAATTATGACAAGCGGGCCGACATCGGCGACAAGCGGCAATCGACGACCGGCTGGCAAATAGCGACCAGCTAGAGCTGGGCAAGCCTCAAGCTCGCCCAAGGTCGGCTAGGCTCGAGCTTGCCTGTAGTCGTCGCTAGTCATTCGCTGCACGGGAATAAGGAAAAAGGAAAAAAAAAAAAGAATGCAATAAAAAATAAAAGTTTACTAAAAAAAATTCGCGGGCCGACCCTTCCTAGATTTCAAAGAAAAAAAGTAACTAATTTATGATCCATTTAACTATTTAAAAATTAAATGCAACACGTTTATAAACTCATACTATTAAATATGAGTTTTAGATCCATTTCGCCGCTTCCAAGAGCATCTCAATTTTGTCTGTCATGCGCTTTGGATGTCGATATGCATTGCGTGTTGCCTCGATCGGCCTCGGCAGGCTCCAACCCTAGAAAAAACCGCGACAGGGGAGAGAGAAATGACGACGATTCTGGTGACGAATAGAAGCAAATTGAGTGTAGCTTATTACAAGACTTTGCACGGTCGATGAACATCTCGACATGGAGGAATCGAGTTCTAGAAGAGCTCGGCCCTAACGTGCTTTTCATGTGACACGAAGCCGGAGGGCGTTATTGACCGTCTATTCCAAAACAATGTTCGGTTGTAGCTTTTTGACTCAATTGATTAAAGAAATAAAAAAAAAATTCACACAAGGTGACTTATGTAAAAAGTGCAAAGTCAAGGGGCGTTGTTGCAAAGACGAAAGAGGCCCTCATTTTTCCCTCCCTTGTAACGACTACTGCCTATCCCGAAGTTGGCAAAGGGGGTCCCACTACCATCAAATTGAACAATACTTCTAGATGGATGATTCATCTTAACTTAGAGTCTCGCTTGGGACAATAATTACTTGCCTCAACGTACAGCACGGTTGATTAAATTGACATTAAGCCAAATCAGCACACTTTTCCAATGTCACAAGACAAAGCAAAGTTGTCAAATCACATACAAATCCGGGAATTTCACTCTCTCCCCTTTTTTTTCCCCCCCAACTTTTCACCAAAGTTTGGGGATCATCATTCTGGATTGGGGCCTCCCGAACGATTTTTCTAATAAATTTTTGTACCCATGATGGTCACTCGTCTTGGATACTTCCGGTTCTCCTTTTCGAATTCCGAAACTTCAATTTTTCTTTTTTAATGTGCTAATTTTCTCCTCGGAGAAAAATGTCTACCTGATGCGATGAATATAGGATTGGAGATCGATTCAATCGTCCGCTGATTTTGGTATGAAAAAAAAGTCAGATATGATATTTGAGCGTGCGGTCGATAAATTTGTTCTGATGAGTTCTCAATGTTATACGAAGCTTGTTTTTTATTTTGGAGTTGTGTGAGATTTATTTTGGTTTGCAGTTGAATTGAGGATATTTCTTTATTGTATTTTTTTTGAAAAAAGCGAATGAAATAACCGAATCACCTCGGAACTCCAAAAAAAAAAAAAAGCAACTCACTCTAAAGCAATCTTAAAGGCCAACTTGTGGAACAAGATTGAGATAGAGAGAGAGAGAAGAGTCCGAGTTATTAAAATTTGTCTGTTTTGAAAACAGACAAATTTAATAACTCGGACTCTCTCTCTCTCTCTATCTCAATCTTGTTCCGCAAGTTGGCCTTTAAGATTGCTTTAGAGTGAGTTGCTTTTTTTTTTTTTTGGAGTTCCGAGGTGATTCGGTTATTTCATTCGCTTTTTTCAAAAAAAATACAATAAAGAAATATCCTCAATTCAACTGCAAACCAAAATAAATCTCACACAACTCAAAATAAAAACAAGCTTCGTATAACATTGAGAACTCATCAGAACAAATTTATCGACCGCACGCTCAAATATCATATGTGACTTTTTTTTCATACCAAAATCAGCGGACGATTGTCGAATTCTCATTTCAATTTTCATATGATCAAACATATCATCATTAGACATTTTTCTCCGAGGAGAAATTAGCACATTAAAAAAGAAAAATTGAAGTTTCGGAATTCGAAAAGGAGAACCGGAAGTATCCAAGACGAGTGACCATCATGGGTACAAAAATTTATTAGAAAAATCGTTCGGGAGGCCCCAATCCAGAATGATGATCCCCAAACTTTGTGAAAAGTTGGGGGGGAAAAAAAAGGGGAGAGAGTGAAATTCCCGGATTTGTATGTGATTTGACAACTTTGCTTTGTCTTGTGACATTGGAAAAGTGTGCTGATTGGCTTAATGTCAATTTAATCAACCGTGCTGTACGTTGAGGCAAGTAATTATTGTCCCAAAGCGAGACTCTAAGTTAAGATGAATCATCCATCTAGAAGTATTGTTCAATTTGATGGTAGTGGGACCCCCTTTGCCAACTTCGGGATAGGCAGTAGTCGTTACAAGGGAGGGAAAATGAGGGCCTCTTTCGTCTTTGCAACAACGCCCCTTGACTTTGCACTTTTTACATAAGTCACCTTGTGTGAATTTTTTTTTTATTTCTTTAATCAATTGAGTCAAAAAGCTACAACCGAACATTGTTTTGGAATAGACGGTCAATAACGCCCTCCGGCTTCGTGTCACATGAAAAGCACGTTAGGGCCGAGCTCTTCTAGAACTCGATTCCTCCATGTCGAGATGTTCATCGACCGTGCAAAGTCTTGTAATAAGCTACACTCAATTTGCTTCATTCGTCACCAGAATCGTCGGTCATTTCTCTCTCCCCTGTCGCGGTTTTTTCTAGGGTTGGAGCCTGCCGAGGCCGATCGAGGCAACACGCAATGCATATCGACATCCAAAGCGCATGACAGACAAAATTGAGATGCTCTTGGAAGCGGCGAAATGGATCTAAAACTCATATTTAATAGTATGAGTTTATAAACGTGTTGCATTTAATTTTTAAATAGTTAAATGGATCATAAATTAGTTACTTTTTTCTTTGAAATCTAGGAAGGGTCGGCCCGCGAATTTTTTTTAGTAAACTTTTATTTTTTATTGCATTCTTTTTTTTTTTCCTTTTTCCTTATTCCCGTGCAGCGAATGACTAGCGACGACACAGGCAAGCTCGAGCCTAGCCGACCTTGGGCGAGCTTGAGGCTTGCCCAGCTCTAGCTGGTCGCTATTTGCCAGCCGGTCGTCGATTGCCGCTTGTCGCCGATGTCGGCCCGCTTGTCATAATTGGCCTGCCGATCGCTGGTGCTGGCCAGTCATCGGCCCGTCGCCTGTCGACAGTCAGTCGGACTTGGCCTGCGGTCAACCTATCGCCCCATCACCGGCCGCTCATCGATTGTCACTAGTTGCCGGTCATCATCATGTCTCTAGTCGGCAGTGGTGGAGGAAGAAGGAAAATTTGGTAATTTCCTAGAGAAAAAAATGAAAAAAATAGAAATTTATGACAAATATTTTTTAAAAAAAAAATTGTATTAAATATGAACTTATATTACATAAAAATATATCAAAACGGATTAAATGAGTCAGCCAATCTATTTTCGACTCGATCCGACCATCAATTCGACAGGTCTATTCCTCTGGGCGGTCGTGGCTGAAAACGGCATTGGACGATGGCTTCCGTTTACGGGATTACTGTGATTTGATTTGGAGGGACCGAAGAAAGAAAGGGCGGGGGACAAAATGAAGATTATCATTAAATGAAGGTGGGGTTGTAACTTGTAACTTTGTACTGCCTGTCTTCGTCTTCACAGACAAGATTAGCCGTCGCCATAAATGTCTAGGCGTGCTTGTTCCTCCCTACTTGCATTGCGAATTTGCAGTACCTTCTCTCTCTCTCTCTCTCTCTCACTGCTGTTGTCTCTTGCGATCCCCATCATTTTCAGTTCCCGAACGCCAACATCCCCCCCAAAGGAAAAAGGGAAAATTTCCTTCTTTATCGCACTCCTCATTTACACGAATGCCCCCCTAAATTTCGTTAATCAAGCAATTGATAAATAAAATGAATTTGTTTATTAATAACTGATGGTAGCTTTTCTCGTGCTAAGCATAATGGGTGGATCAAAGATTGAAATATTTCATTTATTAGGCACGATTAATAGAACCATGTTAGTTCATAAGTTAACTAAAGGCTCTGATATCGTTATTGGCGGTCTTGGGCCCTATCTCATCCTAAAAGCTCCCTTAAAAGGATGAGGTCCTTCGTCACACTTATAAACCGACTACCTGTCCCTTCCATGACCGATGTGGGACAATCCTGATAATATCCTCCTCACACGTCGGTTTCTGAGGTGGAGCCGTAACAACCCGTATTTCTCTCGTGTGACTGATAGGTTTATACTTTTTTGTTACTCCCAACAATTTCCAATTAAGAACCGCACGGCTTCCATTGCATTTTCATTATGCAAAAATGAGAAGCAACAAATTAATCTGAGATCACCGAATGTGGGGAAGTCAACGAGAGATGAACACGAATCATCCTTCTTGTTTTCGTTAGAACATCCTATGGCTGCAACCCTGTGAATGGAACCTGAAAGGTCAGCCACTGGTCGACTGAAACAACTTTGATATATGATGAGAAAATGCCTTTCTTAATCCAGCAAATGAGCAAACCCACTTCTGTTGGTGGAGAATTCATGCCCTTAACTCCAATTTTTCTTGCGACGCTCTTCCAAAAATGAAAATAGAAAATCACTGTCAATTTGGTACCATAGATTTGATCGATCTCTTGGAGTGAACAAACTATTGGGTTGGTGATTTGATGCGTCGGAGCAATCGCAATTGACAATAAGAAGCATTTAAATAAAATTGTACAGAGTCAGTATCCGAATTTTACTTAATGAGCAATGATGAACATCCGTCTATATGACATTAGTGGACGATTAATTCGATGTTACAAACAGACACCAAGATGTTATAGCCTAATTCAGCCGTCGACATCGAGTTATTCGACCAAGACTGATATAAGTCATTGACAGGTTACGGATTTTGTGCCTATTCTAGTTCCCAGTCTCAAGTGGTAATTCAACTAGTATATAATTTGAATAGAGGAAATTTCGGAACGAACATAGCACAATAGAGATTATGGTGGCATACAGTATACATGAAAGTCCTCTTGCTCCAGGTAAAGCAAATGATTTTTATGGCTTTTTGGTCATGTCTCACTGAATATAGCTGCAAAAGAGTTAGCTTATATTCCTTTTCGTCTCTGAACCAAAGTTACAATAAGATGCTGATAAAGTTGTCTCGATGCAGGAGCTGAGAAGGCTACTAAATATGCTTATTTTCACATGAGATTGGACTCGTCAACATGCACTGTGCCAGTCAGACATTAACATAATTTTGCATGAGTTTCATTTTCGGACTGCCCTTTTCTTACTACTCCCGGGATGGACAGGCTTTGTATGCCTGCTTGTCTGATGCAATATCGAGCAGAAGCTCATGGATCATTGCTTGCTTCCCTAGGGAAAAGAGGAAACTAATATGAAGATGTACAGCTGCATCAAATCAGAAAGATGATGCGTCGACCCCTTTTGGAACAACGCACTAGTATTGGGCACTCGTACAAGAGATTGTCAAGGTCCAAGTCAGAGTCGCAAACGCCAGATAGACCGACGAAACCAAAGAGTGCAAGACCCCATCATGGGCGGGCACCTCGCCATGGCCGGTGAGGCCAACCTCGCGCTCCCTCGCCTCTGGCCAGTATTTGATTATGCCGAGGTTCAGATAAAATTAGCCAGATGAAATGAATTGGCACCAATACAAAAAAGTTTAAGATCAAATTGGCACAAATACAAATTTGAGCAACTCGATTCTTTTATTAACGAAGCGTCAATGGCTCCAATTTTTGTCCTTTTCTTCTGTGTCTTGACACTCACCGGTCAGGTGTCCATCTCGTGATCCACTGAACGAGGCCAGGGCAAACCGGACGCAATGATTTTTTATTAGGGTTTCCACACATTCTCATGCAACTGAGATTGACGCCATGCATGCCACTGCTGTAATAATGTACGTGCGATGTGCATGGATCGATGAACCGTCCATCTTCACTTTTAGAAGCTCGATGGTGGGCATTATGCGTAATCTTATGATTTTGTCACTCAAAAGCCGAACAATCCCGCATGAGGCAGAGAGAACGCCTATGGAATTATTTTCGTCAAAGCAGTTTTGCCCTAGAGGGGTTAGTTTCATTAGGGGGCCAAGAAGTAGATGCAAGTTTCCACAACCCTAGTCCCCCGGGAGATATAAACATAAACAAACTGTTGCCGCCTAGTTCATAGGTTTGGTACATCGGCATCGTCTCCATGTGTTTCTTGAGATTTGTAGTCGGTTGTGGCGACAGAGCTGTTGCTTTCTCGAACCCTTCGCACACGCCTCCCTGGTTTAGGTGATCATCCTCGGTCTTTTTAAATTTCGCTACTAAAGTTAGGTCCAAGTCAAGAACGAGTCGAGAGTCGTATACGTCAAATACGTGGAGAACTCGCGCACCAAAAGATGGAAATCCGCGCAAGAACGTGCGTGGCGACCTTCGGATGGAACCAAGCACTATGAATCTGTCGACACAAGATGGTAGAGCTTTGATTATATTTATTTCGTTGGGGCATATACAGATAGAGCCTTGGACTGAGACCAAACATGTGCAAGTGTGTGCTTGGCGCTGTGTCCAGAGGGGCAGTCCACCATAACCACCACACTTGAGTCGATGTAGGTCCATGAACATTAATAATAAAAAATAATAATTAATAACATGGTCCTAAACATATCTCCTTCACATAATGATTCATGACTTAAAATAGGGACTATATCGAACCACTGGTAACATAAAGACCTAATCAAAACTCTCGAGGGATTGTCGTGTCTTAGCATTTGAGTCATGTTATGGTCCTAGACAAATCGCCGTACTTATAAATATAAACAGGCGAGATTTCGGCTACTTCTCCAGAAATTTAAGTTGGAAGATGAACGTGGATTGGTTCTTCGTTCTGTGATTAGGTATCGGATGTATGATGCGGATGCATTCAATGGGGGGCGGCCAATGTGTCCGGGAAAAAGCCACGAATCATTGTCCAACATGAGGGGCTTGTGTTGTAGGGGACAACTTCGCTCCTTCATTGTGAACTACTTTCATCCAGAAATAATTGTTGATCCGCATAACGGAGAATAAGGCAATAAAATAAAGGGAAAGAAGATAGTAGCTGAAACCCATGATTATACCGTCTCAACCTACTTTTTCAAGAGGCATATGTTACTGTTCTCAAGTTATAAAGTGGGTTGAGTGGCTGATGGAGCGAGGGACTCTCTTTTAAGATATCGTCACTCGAAAGAGTTACAGCCAAAAGGATTATTCTTATTTGTTCTCTGTCTATTACAAGAATAGACCACATCTGTGTTTACGCACTGAAGAAGGCATTGCTTGGTCTTATCCCCGGAGGGAGGATAGATTTTAAAAGGAAAGAAATGCATCAAAAGTCCTACATGTTTGGCCCAATATACAATCAAGTCGTAAGCATTCGAGAATGTACGATCGAATCGAAGACAATCAAGTTAGAGAGAGCAGCATTGGATAGGAGGAGTGTTTTGAGGCCCACCCCGTATCGCCAAAGGAGCTGTGAGCCCTCGTGCCATGTTGGCCGGGATGGAGCCACCCCGGTACGAGGGCGCGAGCCCTTGCCATATCTAGGGTAGGCTAGGGCTACCCGGGGTTAGGGTTGCCAACCCTTCTCAATGACATCGGTGGACAAACTGGTCTCATTGTCTCTCTCCTAGGTTAGTCTCTTTTTGGTCGATCTCTCCTAGGTTAGTTCATCTTTCATTTCCTTTATTTATTTTTTTCAAACTCTTGGCCTTTTATTTTACCTTTTCAAAAATTACCCTTTTTTTTTTCTCAATTTCAGGCTTTTCCTATAGTGGCGCCACATCACGCCAAGTCAAGCCACATATATGCAAGACAATTATAAAAATGCCGTGCCAGATTCCAGTGTCACTTCACAAAATTTGGCCGTGACCTCACTAGAAGGGCTGAATTGCACCCATCAAGAAATTTGAGGACTTGATTGCACAAATTCATGCATTTAGGACTTGTCAATACACTTTTTCAATCTTCAAACGTATACAAACTCTCGTGTGAGATTCGCTCTACATAAATGTTCACGTTCCTTGTGAAAATGACATTCTACACGTAAGAAATCTCTAAATTTCTCTTTCAAACATAATGATAGGAAACGAGTACCTTTCAAGGTTGAGCAGAATGCGTTGCTTAAGTAGCTGGTCGCACAAGGAGAAAGCGACCGAACTTAAATGTCGGGGAAAAGGTCATTAGCTAGGGGCAACACGTAGATGAAGTATCGGTCACTCGATATGAATGGGAGCAATTACGAACATTAATGTTACAAGTCAGGACCACCCCTCTCTTCCAATTAAGACGAAACGAGCCACACCATTGACTTTTACACTTCGTAAAGGTGAATGAAAAGTCACCACTAATTAGTGCTAGATTGATGTTAATAATGGGTGCTAACTGCTAGCCCCCTCCAGGGTTTTAATTCTATGTTTGGCAGGCTAGAATGAATTAATTAATATGTTGGGCTGGTTTTAATATTGTTTGCAGGTTTTTTTTCAAGTGAAATGTTCGTAGGATGAATTAAAGTCATGTTACATTGGATGAACCTAACCAAGAATGTGAATCAATGGAGTTTGGTTGGTTTCAATATGAAAAAGTTCTGGTTTGGTTTGCAATTGAGCCAACTGTATTTCCATGGATTGGGCACCGCATCTGTTATATTCTCGCACGCCATCAAGTGCGACCAGTTGCATAATTAGGTCATCCGCCATGGTTTAAGCGAAATATGGAGGTCCTGAAGTATTTCATTGCCCATTATTTACCTACTTAAGTGTGGAGTTTTTCATCGTATGGGAAAATGAATTTTTTTTTTTTGGTCGGAGGATAGAATGACTTTGACAATACATCCGTCCAAGCATGTGAGTTAAGACGAGTGCGATCATAGCAATTGAGGATATTGTCCTCAAGTCCCACCAAACACTCTCACCACATTTGATTGCATTGATTGAGTAAATGAACATGTGAGATAGTGCGTCTTTTAAGTTGCCCGTCAAGACAGTGAATTTTAAAAGTGTCGCGTGTGCATATCTAGATATGATAGACGAAAAAAGTAAAAGACGGTTTAACCTATGTTCGTGACAATAATTTAGACTATGGTGCATGATTTTTTTTTTCAAACTACCAAAACACTTTTCTTAGGCTTAATAGTCGCACACATGGAAAACATAAAAGGGTGAATTCCCTTCCTGTTTTCAACCGCGAAATTTTGGCACTTCTTCAATAGGAGGTCTCCATCATGACCAACACGAGGTTTCCGCTACGGCAGACAATCACCAAACGTTCCCTCTCCTCTACGACTTTGCTTAATTTCGTTTCCATGCACTGAAACCCTTTGGGTAATTGTATCACTAATGTATTATTCACGAACTGACGTGCTTAGACCTTATAGTTCACGTCTTTTGGGTAGTGCAAGACAACGCTAATGATAGTGTCGTAGTAAGAAAAGGTGTAAGAACATCTGGCGTTTTATAATGTTAAGTGGGTTGCCCGCAATTCCTCTCCTTTTGCCTTCGATTTGGAGGAAACCCTAGATTTTAATCTCTAATTTTTTCCTCAGAAAGATCCTGGACAATAGCCTTTTGGCGTCCTGCGAAGAATTCTCAAGAAAGATCTAGTCCAATTTTCTTAATCATATTTACCTAAGGCATACATGTCTTCAAATAATTAAGCAAGTCAAAAGGGACATCATCTATAGTCTGCCTTATATTAAAGTCGAGTTGACGACAACGGTCGGAAATTAACTGCGATCAGAAATTTCAAATCTATTTTTCCATATATCACCAACTTATTTCTATATCTTTTGTTGATTCTTTCTATGGTGTACTTCAACATTTTCGGAATCTAATACGATATAATTTTGTTTTCTGAAGAAAATATAGACCTAGTCTTTGACAAAGCATTTTAGTGAATATGCCCCCACCATTCGAGAAATCTTCCTCACAAAAACGACCGGGCCTAGCTGGGTGGGCCTGTGGCCCAAGAAGTGAAAAGCTGGCCCTAGATAATGACAGAGTCGACCCAAATGCTGCGATTGGGCTTTTGCTTTAGACACTCTGAAATCATTGATTTGGCCCAAATTTAGAGATCTCTTATGACACACTTCTGCTCCACGACTAGGTACCTGAATTCTTGACTTTCTGTTACTTTGAAATGAAGAATCGCGCGAGAGAAAAATATGTGTCGTGTAATTTAATTGATGAATAATCAATTTTAGTCCAAACTAAACATGCCTTAATATACTCGACCAGAAAAAAAACCTGTCTTAATATTGACCTATCAAAATGGGTTATATACTCATTTCGTATCCCATATATGATGGTTATATTCAATAATTTGGTCATAAATAGGTTTAACCTAACATGAGTGTTAAATGAATCATGAATTGAGTCATAAATGGGCTTATAACTTATTTAAATTCGAACACCTCTTAACTCTTTCTTCATTTTCTTTCATCTCAATCAATCTCAAGCTCACTCACTCTGCACTTTAACTTTAGTTTAGGGTATCATATAATTTTCCTAAATTGGGTATGGAAATTTCTGAGGAATATGCTTTGAGAATGTTATATCTGCTCGTGATTATTCATCTGCATATACACAAATCCAATGACAAAAGGGCTGAGGTATGCCCAGAAAGGATGGTCAAAACCACTAAACCCCCATCTCTTACATAAATCTACTTACATGGTTTTAGCTTTTGTTCACGCGTGTGTTTGTGTTGGCACTTGGCCTTATCAAGCGCAGATTGGAGTCAGTTTCCATCAAAAGAACCAACGTAGAAAGCAAACACGTGGATGCAGGTTGTATGCAAATATACAGCAACTGTATGTGAGCATGCATGCATGGGTGTGAAGGTTTCTCGCAAATAGCAAACATGGAAGGGTGAGGGTGTGTTGTATAGCCCCTTCTCTGCGTTGGAGTCTAACCGGAACAATGAAAGCAGAAACGGCAGAAGTTAAAAAGGATACAGGTGAAAGTGGGAAACCCCAATTTGCTCGAGGATGAAAATGGAGAGATAGATGGATCATCTCCGGCCTAGGATTAAAGTAACACTCGTGTCATTGTCGGTTGAGTATAACCCTTGTTTAGAGCGGATCGAGTCTAGATGATAATTTGCTCTTCATTTGAACATTAGATCTGACCCTGTAGTCCCGCGGCATAATGGGAACATTAAAAACAAGATTTTCTCGTGAAAAAAATTATCAAAAAAGTTCTAAAACCTATTTAATTGTGTCATTCAGTTAATTTGACTATCCAAAGATGCCATGAAATTTTTTAATAATATTATATTTTCAAATTTTTAATCATTTTAATGATTTTTTTCTATCTTTTTTTTGCTATTTTTTTGGGGCAAAAGCCAGCTGGAGGCCAACTAGCCACTAGCGAGATCTTATACCAAATTAAATTAAAAATTTTACAATTTAAAATTAAAAATATTAAAAACAATCAATTTTAGTTGTTGGCCGATGTCACATCGCCGGTAAAGTACCAAATAAACTAGAATTGACACAACTGTAAAACATTCATACCTAAATTGCCAAAAAAAAATTAGGACTAAATTGACACAATTACAATAAGTTTTCAACTTTTTCGGGTAATTATCCCCTTTCTCATCGCTACAAACCTCATTCTACTTCCCTACTTGAAACAACGTTTTCATAAATAAATTTGAACACGAATCTCACAAATCTTAAAATAATATCCCCTTCTGTAGTGGTAATTGTGAGACAAATATCCATGAGATTTAACATAAGACAATTTCTAAACGGGTTATATTTCCTGCTTTTGCTGGTGCTGTGCACGAATGAAATCGACCTTCCCCTATAGGCCAAATCTAGTGAATTTTGACTAGACATCTTGCAATTGAATCCTCGGTACGTGGCCCTACTTGATTAATATATGATGCCGAATGTGGCTCGCCGGAGATCCACTATGGCATTTTTTAATTTTAAATTCTTTATTCAAAATAATTTGAAAAAAAACTTTAAAATTAAAAAAAAAGCTTAAAAAAAAGAACAAAAAAAAAGACGAAGGGGAAAGCAAGGCAACGGGGGTTGCTGTAACCCTCGCCGCTGGCCCCCACCATCGCCGGCAATGGCCGGCGAGAGTGGCTGATGGCCTAACGGGGGTCGGCAAGCGACCCCCGCTGGCAGCAGCCCTCACCTAGATCGGGCCGAGGGGTCGCCGGCCCTCGCCCCGTTTGGTTTGAGAGCCGTCATCGGCGGGCGATCCTTACCAATGGCAACTCTCGGCCAAACGTGGGCGAGGGTTGTAAGTCCTTCACCTATCCCCGGGGAGGGGGGGGGGGGTCTGCTGAGCCCCTCGGCCCTCTCTAGGCCATCCCCCACCCTCGCCGGTCATTGCATGATGGGGGGTGGGCGACCGGCGGCGAGGGGTTGCTTGCAACCCTCGCCGCCTGTTTCCCCCTTCTCTTTTTTTTTTTACATTATTAGCTAATTTTTAATTTTTTGACTTTTATTAAACGTCCCTCGACTTATTTTGTGTTAACTTCTTTCCTGTGATTACCTTGATTTCATGCGTAAATTTGTTTGGTAATAATCCAAGGGAATTTCAGTGTTTGACAATTGGTGCCGCGCAGTGTCTGCCGTTTTTAATTTCATTCTGGTCAATAGTACACGCGGGTCTTCTCTAATGATCCTAAGGTGGCCTGCATGGTCAAATTTTTATTTTCCAAAAAGGACCCTGAATCAACTAATAGTGTTTTGTCATTTGGCATTTTTGATTTTTCTTTTCTTTCTTTTTTTTCCGTTTGTTCAAAGAGGTACTGTTGCTATTCGTCTTCAACCTCAACCCACGAGCAACTGTTGCATCATCCCCTTCCACGTTGACCTCGCCCCGACTAGCCAAAGGCTGGCCTTAACGGCCTCCGCCCCGACAAGCAAAAAGATCAGTTAATAGAGATAGAGAGAGAGAGAAGAGAGATGAGAGAGAGAGAGAGAGAGAGAGAGAGAGAGAGAGAGAGAGATGGATGAGCAGAAGCTCTTGGAGGCGGTCTAGAACGACGACATCTCGGCCCTCTTTGGACCTGTCGGCAAGACCGTCCGGCGTCCTGATTACAAGATCATCGTCCTCATTATTGTCTCCGAGACGTCCCTCCACATGCATCCTTACTTTAGCCACGCCGCCCCTCAGTCCGGGAGCCGCTGAGCCGCCCCCCAGACTCCTCTCCTAGCTGGACTCCAAGGGCACTCGTCGCTCCACCTCCCGCCACCGATGGGCCACGGTGTATATCGTGGGCAGCATCTTGTCTCGCGGACCCGACTGGCGACGTCTGTAAGGACCTCGCCGATAGGCACCGATCCATCGCTCCATAATCGGGGAGTAGGGCCCGCCCCTCTCACCGAATTTTGGCCGAGGCCCAAACACCCTCTGCATACTGGTCGGACGAGGGTCGCCGGCTCTCCCGGCTGGCGCGAGGTGGCCGGCGACCCCCGGGCGCTGGCCTTGCCAGCCACCTCCCGCCGCCCCTCCACCACAACGGTGGCCGACGGCCACAGCGGGAAAGCTGCTTCCATCCCGCCTATGTTTGGATGGGTTCTCAATTTATTTTTATTTTTATTGTTATTTTTGTTTTTTCTCTTGGTATTAGTTTTGAAAGAAACAGAAAAAAAACAATGCCTAAAGAACATTTGCATCAAAAATATCATAAGTC
Source organism: Psidium friedrichsthalianum (assembly GCA_019149425.1). Lineage (NCBI taxonomy): Eukaryota > Viridiplantae > Streptophyta > Magnoliopsida > Myrtales > Myrtaceae > Psidium > Psidium friedrichsthalianum. The sequence continues at coordinate 34,608 of JAGVVM010000280.1, read as the reverse complement.
GGAAAAACCGACAAAATATGTCCCTTTTAGGCCGGGTACCCTTTTGAAACTTTTATGGTTCCACTTGTTTTCAGGCCCTTATTTAAAACATGCTATATCTATTTCCAAGCCCTTCTTTGCAAACAAAGTTCATTTTTGGCCCTTAATTTGAGAATTTAGTAGACTTTGGGCCCTTTTTTGAGCTTTTCCCCTATATTAGTTTCCAAACCTTTAAACGAGCTGATATCGACCAAACCAACCCCAATAATTGACAATTTGAAATGTATGAAAATTATAGCGTGGGAGTTGGGGTCTTAGGTACTCACATGAATATTTGCTCTTAACAGAAAATCTTGGGCTTAATTGCACTTCTTGCGTATAATGAAACTCCAATGCACTAAATGTGAAACAAGGGATTATAAGCTCCTTTTTGTCACAATGATTGCTGCAATAGTTGGTGAAATGATTGATCAACACACACAACTTCTAAATTACAATGTAGTAAGTAAAAAATTTCATAACTGGACTTAGTGAAAAAAAAGTAGTAGAAAGGACTCAATTTGCTATTTTTGGTAAACCAAGTACCTAAATGCAAAAAAATATGGAAAAGTAGGTTTGTGATCGAATTTTTGAATTTTAAAGTAACCAAAATGCAATTGGGATTTGTCGCGACCCTCCCGAGATTTCCGGATCCCGAGGGGGTTAATGGATTGCTCGGCCCATTGGATATCTAGGCTTGGCTCGGGCCCTCCCAGGCCCATACCAAATCGCGTCAGGAAAATTTAAATCGAGGTCGACCTTAGTGTGGTCGGGTGACATGTGAATAGTGTGCATGCCATTGGAGTCGCCACCAATCATTTATAGGAGGGTATGACTGGAAACCCTATCGAACGATTGGGAGAGGTCATTCGATCCTACGAAAACCAGAGATCTAGATTCGGGGACTTTGTTACGTCGACATTGCTATCGGCGCCCTTTCGGTACCTAAATTGAGCGATTTCTTAGTCTAAGAGGTTCATGCAGGTGTTCTTTAGGTAAGGTGAGTCCCAAAAGTTTTAATGGGTTCACGCAGATGGGAAAGCTAACTATTAATCACAACCATAAGAAATAAATGCACAATAAATAAATAAAAAAATCAAGTCAAGTTAGATCAAATAACGTCCTAGAGGACTCTCAGAAACCCAGAGGAAAAGTCAGCTGAGCCCCTGAATGATTTGGAAAAATTTGGGTCAAGTCGGCCGGAAGGGCAACATGGTAATTTCCTAGGGCTCGGGAGGTCAAAAATGGGTTAAACTAATTGGATGTGATTTTTCCTTAGTTTTCAAAATTTTTGGGAATTTTTGGGTATTTTCAATTTCTTTTGAATTTTTCCAATTTTTTGAATTTTTTTGGTTTTTATGATTTTCTAAGGATTTTTCTATTTTTGGACGTTTTCAGAATTTTGTGATTTTTCTAAGTTTTCCTTATTTTTGGACATCTTCTATGTTTACTATTTTTCTAGAATTTTTTGAAATGTTTTGTGATATTTAGGGATTTTTCCTATTTTTGGATATTTTCTATATTTTTTTGGGATTTGATTTTAAAATTTTTCTGATTTTTTTTTTCAAAAAATTTTCTATATTTTCTGACAAATTTTCTAAAATTTCTATGAAATTTTAAATTTTTTTTATTTATTAACTTTTTTTACGAATTATTATCATTTTTCGGAATTTCCTAATTTTCTGGAGACTTTCGAAATTTTTTGTAATTTTTTCTGTTTTTATATTTTCTGCATTTTTGTATTTATGATTTTTATGAACCTTTTTTATTGATTATTATGTATTATCCAATTATTCCCTGATTTTCGATTTTTCCAAGATTTTCCTAATTTTTTTTATGATTTTTCCTATTTTTATTTTTTGTTTTATTTATTAAAATTTTCCTTTTATTTTCGATTTTTAGACATTTTTTTATTATCTTTATTCCCAGGATTGAAACGGCACAGTTTTTGCTATTTTATAGATTTTTATTTTTTTTTTAATTTCTGATTTTTTATTACTTTTTTATTTATTTATTTATTTATTTATTTATTTTTATTCTCCGGATCAGGTCGGGTTGACCCGAGAACCCGGCCCTAAAACCCTAAACTGGAACGGCGCCGTATTGAGATTTTTATTAATTTTATTATTATTTTTTATTTTTATTGATTTTCTGAAGTTTTTTTATTATTTTTTATCGTTTTTATTTGGGATTATACGGACCGGGTCAAATGGACCCGGCCCACTAGGCTAACCAACCCGAGGCCCAATTATTTCAGACCCTATTCAAAACGACGTAGTTTTGGAACCTAAATTTTTTATTTTTGCAGATTTTTGGGTTTTTTTGTTGATTTTCTTTTTTGATTTTTTATTCTGTTTTTCTATTTTCTACCTATCCCTGATCCTACGGTTAAGAATGACCCACGTGGCAAGTCTACGATCGTTTGATCTTCCTAAAGGAACCTACGGCAAGATCTGACTAGAGACTGCATCTCAGCCGTCCATCAATTTTAATTTCTTCATTATAAAAAAAAAGGATTAAAGCCTTTTATTTCCAGACAATTTCAGATCTTGACACGTGGACTATTCCTAGCCATTGGATCAAGATTCATTATTCAACCGGTTGTAATGACCGAGCCGACGTGGCATCCGACGTGGACAGCCACGTCGGTGCCACGTCAGCGACGACCAGTCAACCTTTCCTAGGTTGAGGATGATCGGCGCCGGCGGAGATCATCGGTGTCTCGCCGGCAGACCTGAAAATGGCCCAAAACCTAATTCAAACTCCTTGTGCCCGAGCTGAATTCATTCCTAATCATTTCCAGCGCGCATATACCTCGCTTCCAGACATTAAGATACCTAAAACTACTCTACCCAACTCCGGCCGGAAACAACTCCGGCGACGAAACTAGAGCTCAGTAAATATTCGTCGACAAACTACACAGATCAGACGTGGAGCATCAGCAGGGCATGAGAGAACTTACCTGAAGGTTGTATGACGCCATCTGGCGCTGGAAGCGAGTGTATGAACTCGCGACAGGCTCGGGGCCGAGGAAATGGGTCGGGGGTTTTTATGCGACGAAAATGCAAAAAGAAGACAGGGATGTGGTCAGCGATGCACGAAGGGCAATATGCACAAAAAAAATGCAAGGAAGATAGCCGGAGTAAGGTTTTGCCATTGATGCCGAGCTTCGAGCTCAGAAATGGCGCGTACCTTCTCTGTGATGCCAAGGCTAATCCACTAGTCCTCGATGATGCCAGGTTCTCCAGAAAGCTTCAGGAAGCAACCCCCGAAGCTCGATTCTCTTATTTCGCCCGAATTTCAACAAGTCCCCCCCTCCAATTCTCTCTTCGCCCCCCCCCCCCTTCAAAACAGAGTATTCCCCTCTTTTATACTTGAAAATTCGCCCCTCAACAGAACCCGAAAATCTCTCCTTTGATTCTCAATGAACTAACCTTCAAATATCCTGAGATTCCCCCACTAATTCGCCTCAACCGAACCCCCTGATCTCTCGGAATTCCCCCTCTCAACAGACTCTGTTCAAACTCCATGCGCGCGCAGGCTTCTGAGGAAGATGATGGAGATTGGGTCGGGTCGGGTCGGATCTAGCCCGACCCGACCGACCCAAATCACTTATTTCTTCAAATTGACCCCAAATTTTTCACTTTTTTCCAAAATTGACACCAGAATTGGGCTCAGGGCATCAAATCTATTCGAAAATGGAATTTTCCCCAGAAATTATTCATATTTGCGCAAAAACCCCAATTTTTGGGTTTGGCCCGAGGACCCATTTTGCAAAATCCAAAGTCCTAATGGCCTTTTTTTGCAAAACTTGTTGCCACCAATGGATTCAGAAGGTCAAAATCTAGGGGGTGACGTCACCCTATTTTCAATTTAGTCCCTAGACAATTTTTAATTTCATTTTTAGTGATTTTAGGGACTAATTTGAAAAATCAGAAATTGCATTTTGGTCCTTTTCAGCGAAATTGGACAATTTCGAGGGCTTTTGGACTCGATTTTAATTTTTAAAAATAAAGGAGGATGACACGACTCCAAAAATGTAAAAATGGAAATTAAAGAGCTAAAATGGAATTTCTAGAATTATTTAAATAATCTAAAAAAATGAAATTAACAAAGAAAACCTAGACCCCAGACTTTATTTTTCGAAATTTATTCATCCAAAATGAAGAGAAAATTAAATTAAAAATACTGACTATTTTTGGTAATTTTATGACTTTAAATGATATTTTTTATTAATTTTTTATTATTTTCCTAATTTCTGAAAATATTAAAAAATGCAAAAAATAAGGAAAATTATTTTTTGTTCAAAATTGGTTTCCCAGGCTTGGCCAAGGTCCCCAAAGTTGATTTTACAATTTTCTCATTTTTATTAATTTTTTTATGAATTTTTGAAAATAAAATGCAGAAAAATACGAAAAATAAGGAAAATTATTTTTTACTCAAAATTGGTTTCCCAGACTAGGCTGAGGTCCCCAAAGTTGATTTTTCAATTTTCTCATTTTTTATTGATTTTTTATGAATAAAAATTGGCTAAAAATCAAGTGTCAACAGGATTAAAATAATACTAATGAATATTTTTTTTTCATATTTTTCTGGTCATGAATGCTATTTTTTTTTTCTATTTTTTGGGGTATTTTAATTAAAAATGCCAAAATTTTTGAAAATTAAATTTTATTCAAAAATTATTCCTTAGGCTTGGCTAAGGCTTCCAAGTTCAATTTTGTAATTTATGATTTTTATGTTATTTTTAATGAATTTCCTAAAAATAAAAGGATAAAAAATCAAATGTCAATAATTATTATAGATGATGCCAAGTCAATTTCGATTGGATTGGTTAAATGAAAAATGAAAACATTAATTCAAGTGAATTGGAATAAGGTATAAGAAAAACTATTGAATGAAATGTGACAACATTTACCTCTCCATAACACTTGCGATGATCACTTGAAATTTCTCTCCTACTCTCTATTCTTGTGGTTTCCTATCCTAAAAATGACCAAACCATTGCAATTGTAGCCATCCTCAGGCAATTTCTCCCCCCCTCTCTCTCTCTCTGGATTTGTTCTTTTTTGCGGTTGTTGACGAAGGCACCCGACCATCACAGTCGTTGGTACACACGTTAAATGAGGTTATTGCTTAAAGGATCAAAAGAAATAAATTTAAGTGACTAATATTTAAAAAAAATAAACAATTTATGATTGATTCATCTATAACTTTTAAAATAATGAATATAGTTCTTTGTTCTAGAGTAACTTCATTTGGGCAGAAAGAACGATGAGCCATTTAAATACATAACGATTTCCTTATTAGTCTTGAAATGAACATTTCGAGTGTCTCTCTAAATTTTAACAAATCTTCCTAATGACATTTCGAGGGTTTACATGCCCTGACCCACCTGGGGTCAGGGTCGCCAACCCTTATCACCGATGTCGGTAATTTCCTTTTATTTTTTTTTTCAAATTCTTGGCCGTTTATCTTACTTTTTTAAAATTATTTTTTTGCTTCGATTTTTTCAATTTAATGCTTTTTCTACCGTGGCGCCACATCAAGCCACATATATGTAACACAATTAAAAAAAAAAATGCCGTGCTGAATCGCAATGTCACTTCACAAAATTTGGCAGTGACCTCACCTGAAGGACCAAATTGCACCCATTAAAAAAAAATCTTGATTGCACAAATTTTTACGTTTAAGACTATCGGTACAATTTTTCTCAATCTTAAAACGTATACAAACTTTCATGTGAGATTCGTTCTACATAAATATTCACGTTCCTTGTGAAAATGACATTCTGGACGTAAGAAATCTCTAAATTTATCTTTCAGACATAATGATAGGAAAAGAGTACATTTCTAGGTTAAGCAGAGTGCATTGCTTATTAGCCGCTCAGACAAGGAGAAAGCGACCGAACTTAAATGTCGGGAAAAAGGTCACTAGGGGCAACACGTAGGCGAAGTATCGGTCACTCGATATGAATGGGAGCAATTATGAACGGTAATGTCATGAGTCAGGACCACCCCTCTCTTCCAATTAAGACAAAACGAGCCACACCATTGACTTTTACGCTTGGTAAAGGTGAATGAAAAGTCACCACTAATTAGTGCTAGATCGATGTTAATAATGGGTGCTAACTGCTAGCCCCCTCTAGGGTTTTATTTCAATGTTTGGCAGGCTAGAATGAATGGCAAAGTACTATTGAAGTCGGCGCTGACACTCACCAATCGCAACATTTTTTTTCTTTTTCAAGTGAAATGTTCGTAGGATGAACTTAAGTCGTGTCACATTGGATGAACCTAACCAAGAATGTGAATCAATGGAGTTTGGTTTGGTTTCAATATGGAAAAAAGTCTGGTCTGATTTGGGCACCGCATCCGTTCGATTCTCGCACACCATCAAGTGCGACCAGTTCCATAATTAGGTCATCCGCCATGGTTTAAGCGAGATATGGAGGTATTGAAGTATTTCATTGGCCCATCATTTACCTACTTAAGGTGGAGCATTTCGTCGCATGGAAAGGATGACTTTGACAGTGCATCCATCCAAGCATGCGAGTTAAGACAAGTCTGACCATAGAAATTGAGGATATTGTCTTCAACTCTCACCAAGAAGTCTCACCATATTTGATTGCATTGATTGAGTTAATGAACACGTGCGGTGGGTCTTTTAAATTACTTGTCAAGACGGTGAATTTTAAATGTATCGCGTGTACCCATCTATGTATGATAGACGACAAAGATAAAAGAACGGTTTAACCTATGTTTGATACAATAATTTAGACTATGGCACATGATTTTTTTTCAACCTACCAAAACGCTTTTCTTAGGATTAATAGTCGTACACGTGGAAAACATAAAAGTGTGAATTCCCTCGCTCTTTTCAACCGCGAAAAGTTGGCGTGTCGATGAGGAGTTCACGACCAGAAAAGGCTGTGTGTATCGTACGAACTTCTTCAATCAGGAAGGTCTCCATCATGGCCAACATGAGGTTTCCGCTACAGCAGACAATCACCAAACACGTTCCCTCTCCTCTACGACTTTTGCTTAATTTCGTTTCCATGCACTAAAAACCCTTGGGTAATTACATCACTAATTAGTTCATGACCTCATATTGTTCACGAACTGACGTGCTTAGACCTTATAGTTCACGTCTTTGGGTAGTGCAGGACAACGTTAATCGTAGTGTCTGTAGTTAAGAAAAGGTGTAAGAACATCTGGCGTTTTACAATGCTAAGTGGGCTGCCCACAATTACTCTGCTTTTGCCTCCGATATTTGGAGGAAACCCAGGATTATAATCTTTAATTTTATCCTCGGAAAGATCCTCCACAATAGCCTTTTTTAGGAGTAATTCCTAATGTCCGGCGTCCTTCGAAGAATTCTTTCGAGTGCATAAAGAAGAATACTAAGATCATGTCCAACTTTCTTAATCATATTTACCTAAGGCATCCGTGTCTTTAAATAATTAAGCACGTCAAAAAGGACATCAAACTGTTTGTTTGCCTCTAATGTTTAAGTCAAGTTGACGACCACGGTCGGACATTAACTACGATCAAGAAATTTCAAACCTATTTTTTCATAGCAACGCTTCTGTTTCAAAAATCAACTTCTGGCCTGAAATTGATTTTTCTACTTCTCCTTAGAAGTAAAAGTTGATTTTTCTACTTCTGCTTCAGAAATTGATTTTTTATTAGAGAAATTTGTTCAGTAACAATTGAAAATTTCTATTTTTGAAGCATTACTAATACGAAATCTTCTATGAAAAAACTATTGTTGGCGATCGAAAAATTTCTACTTCATTTTTAAACTTTTTAAATTTCATTAAAAATAATTTTTATTATTAAAAAATCATTATTTATTTTTTAATCCAATGGCCAAAGTCGGCGACTCTATAGCGGCAGGTGGGGCGATGGTTAATGGTTGGCAGCAAGTGGCAGTGGTGGTCAATGGTTGGAGATGGCAGCGGTTGACAGTCGACGAAGGTGCAATGGTCAATGACGGGGGTGGGCGGTGGTTGGCTATTGGCGACGATTGATGATGGGCGGTGATGGTTGGTTGTTGGCAGCGAGTGGTAGTGGTCACGAGTAGCGATGGGCGGCGATCGCGGACGTTTATGGTGGGTGGCAAAAAGCAATGGTTGGCAATTCGTGATGGTCGCGGGTGGCAATGGGCGACGGAGGTTAGTGGTAGGCAGCAACAAATGTCGGTGGCAGGCGAAAGTAGGCATGGTCGAAAAGACAGTGAAGGCGTAATGAAGAGAGGACAAGGTAAGTAGTACTTCTTAATTGGACAAGCAATTTTTAACTTCTCAAATTGAGGAAAAACAACTTCATAAATGGAAATTTCTTTCAAAGTTAAACTTTTTTATCAAACGAATTTCTACTTCATAAGTTAAATTACTAAACGGATTTTTACTCCAAAAGCACTTCTAGAGCAGAAATCCACTTTCATAAGTGTTACCATGCACACCGTAACTTATTTCTATATCTTTTGTCGATTCCGTCTATGGTGTACTTCAACATTTTTGGAAATCTAATAAGATAAAATTTGTTTTCTGAAGAAAATATAGACTTGGTTTTTTTTTCGGGTTGGGTCGAAAACATAGACTTGGTCTTTGACAAAGCATTTTAGTGAATATGCCCCCACCAATCGTGAAATCTTCCTCACAAAAACGACCGGGCCTAGCTGGGTGGGCCACAGGCCCCAAGAAGTGAAAAGCTTGCCCGAGATAATGACAGAGTCGACCCAAATGCTGCGATTGGGCTTTTGCTTTCGACACTCTGAAATCATTGATTCGGCCACCAAATTTAGAGATCTCTTATGACACACTCTTGCTCCTACGACTAGGCACCTGAATTCATGGACTTTCCGTTACTTTTGAAATGGAAGAATCGCCCAGAGAGAAAATTATGGGTCGTGTAATTTGATTGATGAATAATCAATTTTAGTCCAAACTAAACATGCCTTAGTATATTCGACCAAAAAAAAAACATGTTTTGGTATTAAATCTGTCAAAATGGATTATATACTCATTTCGTATCCCATATATGATAATTATATTTAATAATTTTAAACATGATATGAGTGTTAAATGAGTTGTAAATAGGTCGTAAATAGGTTTACAGTTTACTTAAACTCGAACGACCTCTTTAACCTTTCTTTTCATTTCCTTTTGCCCTCGTTCATTCTCGTGCTCACTTACTCTGCACTTTGATCTCAATTTGAGTATCATATAAGTTTTCCTAGATTGGGTTATGGGAATTTATAAGGAATAAGCTTTGGGTCGGGAATGAGTCGAGTATGGGTTACGAGATTTGTCTTACATGGAAATGGGAATATTTAGGTCGGACCATTTTCGATCCGACTCGATCCATCTGTTTGATTGACAGGTTTACTTAATTAGTATATAGAATATAAAATCCCTGCCATTAATTAGTTATTACATGTGTCGTGCATTATTATTTAGGATGGCGATTTATGTGTCGAACCTAGAAAAAGAATCACATTACTGCCGGCGTGGCATGTACATACAACGTTCACGAAGTAAACTCAGAGAAAAGAATGAAGCAAACGCTACAGGCCAGGAGAAACGAAGACCTTTAACATGCGAAGAGAAAAACATGCAGGATGGCATCGCCTTCTTTCTGTGTGTTGGAGTTAGCCAAAACAAGCAAAAACATTTGCACAAGAAGAAGGTCAACCCCTAGGGGTGAAAAGCAGAGACAGAGAGAAGCTTGAAGAACAGAGATTTGCTGCGTAATCTTTCCCTTGCAGGCACAAGCAGATTCACATTTCAGAGAGAGAGGGAGAGGGATGTTATCATGCATCTTTTTCCGACACAGGAACGTGAAATATCCCCAAGGACTTCTTTGACCAAGAAATACATGTCCAAAAAGTGCCGCAGAGTTAAAAAGAACCATCATCAAAAGAGACGAATTTGCAGCATGGGCACATGTTCAGCCGCCAAGAGTTCACTTTGGCTCGTCCTCTCATGGGACAGAGACTCAGAGATTGAAAATGGTATACGTGTGTATCTTTCCTTACTAATTGACTCTTTTGACACGCGTATTGAGAATGTTATATCTGCTTGTGATTATTCATCGGCATTTACATAAATCCAATGACAAAAGGGCTGAGGTATGCCGAGAAAGGAAAGGTCAGAATTCACCAAAACTCCATCGGTGGCGTAAGTGTACTTGCATGGTTTTAGCTTTTGTTCGTTCGTGCGTTTGCGTTGGTAGGGTTTGTATGGAAAAGCCTTACCAAAGCACGGATTGAAGTCAGTTTTGCATGAAACGATGTGGTTCAAAAGACACCAGCCTGGAAAGCAAACACGAGGATGCATGTTGTATGCAAATATAGCGCAACTGTGTATGAGCGTGCATGCATGTGTGTGAAGGTGAAGTTCATAAAGAAGAAAACGAAATAACAGCACAAGGAACGATGCTGCTTCTTACACGCAAATGGCAAACATGGCGGGTGGGGGACAGCCCTCTTCTCTGCGTTGGAGTCAAACCGGAACAATGCAAGCAGAAACTCAGAAGTTAGAAAGGATTGAGGTGAAAGTGGAAACCCTAATTTTCTCAAGGTCAACCCAGATGAAAATGGGAAACTCTCGTGTATTCGGACATGACGGATCGAGTCTAGATGATAATTTGCTCTCCATTTGAAAATTAATGCTGACCTGTAGTCACGGCATAATGGAATTTTAGTGCCATAAAAAAAAACTTTCTCGAGAAAAAATCATTAAAAAAAATCATAAACCTATTGTAATTACGTAAATTTATTTTTTAATTTTTTTTTGCCACTTGAATCCCAAGCCTTTTATAATTGTGTAAATTCAATTCCCTTGCCTAGTCGATGATAACATGGTATCGTTAATACCGAAATAAACAATTTTTAATATTACTTTTAATATCTTCTGAATTTTTAATAAATTTTCTTTTCTTTTTATGGAGGCCATCGGCCATCGGCAAGACCTGATACCAGATTAAATTAAAAACTTGAAAAGTATTAAGCTATTATTATAAATTATCTATATCATCGCTGACCGGCCAAATTGAGTGAATTAAAGCAATTGCAATCGATTTAATACTTCTTTTGGTAATTATCTCATTTCTCATCGCTATCGAACCTAATTCTATTTCCTTACTTGAAGCTAATTTTTTTCATAAATAGATTTTCAACTTAAACCTCACAAATCTTGGATAATATACCCATTCTGTGGTAATAATTGTGAGACAAATATTCACCAGATTAAGAGGACACTTTCTAACCGTCGGGTTATATTTCATGCTTTGGTTGGTGCTGTGCACGAAGGAAATCGTCCTTCCCCTATATCCAAATCCGGGGAATTTTGCCTTGACTCTTGTAAGTTGAATCCCTCGGTACGTGCGGCCTCCTTCATTAAGGGCGCGCATGACAACCATTCTATTTCAGAAATAATTTCTGGAACAGAAATAGATTTTTCTATTTCTGCCAGAAACAAAAATTTTTTGTTTCTGGTTTTGGGCCAAAATCTATTTCTGGAACAAATTTTTGTTCCAGAAATAGAAAAACAGATTTGCATTGCCAAACGAGTTTCTGTTCCAAACCTATTTCTGGAATAGGTTTGGAACAGAAATAGAGAAACAGAAACGTTCTCATGCGCGCCCTAAATGACTTGTCCAATCTGTCCACGACTTAACAAGAAAGGCCACTAACATTTCTAAGGCCTAATCGATAATAATCAGTATTCTTTGATTCCTATTATTTTATCCCGAAAAAAAAAGAAATTTATTTAATAACGTCAATTATTTCTGTTTCTAAGAACAAAAATTATTCTTCAAAACAAATTTAAAACAGAAACAAAAAGAAAAAAAATCATAACTTCTTTGTAAGAACAAAAGGAGAAACAATATCCTTTTAGAAAAATAAGCTTTAGTAAATTAATACTCGTCTTTACAATCACGAATCAACTGCCACCACCGACCGCCAATCTCCAGTCACCGATCATCGCTACCACGGCTAGCCGATCCTCGTCGCGTCCGTTGATGTTTTTATAATAAGATATAAAAATTATAAATAATTTTTTTAAGGTCATACCAAATGCATTTATGTCCTTTTTTTTTATTTCGAGGATAGAAATATTGTGTAGTTACTAAACACATTTTTTTACTCAGAAACTGTTCTTGAAAATAGAATCAAACAAAATCATTCCTGCTCGCGAGTTGTTTTTGGGAATAGATACATTGCCAAATAGACCCTAAAATTATATATGTTTTGTTGGATTTTTTTCTATCCACTGTCTGCGTCACATGGACATGCCACGCTATTGTTCGACTTCACAAAATTCTGACCTCATTTTGTATTATTACCAATGATACCGAGCCAATTTTGACTGGATTGGTCAAATGAGACGTGACAACATTAATTCAAGTTAATCTGAATAAGATATTAAAAAAAATCAAATGAAACGTGACAACATTCACCTCGCTATAATACATGTGACGGTCACTTGTAATTTCTCTTCCCCTCGCTATTCTTGTGGTTGATCCTATCCTAAAAATGACCCAACCATTGCAATTGTAGCTATCCTTGGGTAATTTGCCAAAGTCATTTCCCAGCTCGAAAACTATTGTCGAGAACAAATACGTTGCCAATCGGTCTCTAAAATTATACACGTGTTGCTGGATTTCGTTCTATCCACTGTCCACACCACATGGACATGCCACACTATTGCTTGACAAATTCTCACCTTGTCTTGAATTATTACAAATGATACCAAGCCAATTTCGACTGGACTGGTCAAATGAAACGTGACAACATTAATTCGAGTTAATCAGAATAAGATATAAATAAATAAATAAATCGAATGAACGTGACAATATTTATCTCGCTATAACACATGCGATAGCCACTTGAAATATCTCTCCCCCTCGCTATTCTTGTGGTTTCCTATATCCTAAAAATGACCTAACCATTGCAATTGTAGCTATCCTTGAGCAATTCACCAAAGTCACCTCCTCGGTTAGAAACTGTTCTCGGGAACAGATATGTTGCCAAATTGGCCTAAAATTATACATGTTTGTTGGATTTTTTTTCCTATCCACTATTCACGCCACGTGGACATGCCTTGTTATTGCTCAACTTCATAAAATTCTCACCTTGTCTTAAATTATTATAGACGATACCAAGCCAATTTCGATGGATTGGTCAAATGAAACATGACAAAATTAATTCGAGTTAGTTGGAATAAGATATAAAAAAAAATCGACTGAAAAGTGACAACATTTACCTCGCTATAACACATGCAATGGTCACTTGAAATTTCTCTTCTCCTCACTGTTCTTGTGGTTTCCTATCCTAAAATGACCCAACCGTTGCAATTTTAGCTATCCTCAGGCAATTCACCAAAGTCGCCTCCTCGCTCAGAAACTATTCTTGAGAACAGATATGTTGCTAAGTAGGTCCTAAAATTATACATGCTTGTTGGATTTTGTTCTATCCACTATCCGCACCATGTGGACATGCCTTTCTATGACTCGACTTCATAAAATTCTCACCTCATTTGTATTATTATATATGATACCAAGCCAATTTCAACTAGATTGGTCAAATGAAATGTGACAACATTCATTCAAGTCAATTGGAATAAGATATAAAAAAAAATCGAATGAAACGTGACAACATTTACCTCGCTATAACACGCGACGGTTACTTGAAATTTCTCTCCCCCTCGCTATTCTTGTGGAATGATCTGACCATTGAAATTACGGACGAAGGTAACCGACCATCACGATAGTCAATACACACGTTAAATGGGGTTATTTTTTACAAGGCAGCCCTATTAAAAAAAAAGCAATGTGATTATCAAAAGAAATCAATTTAATTTAAGTGAATAATATTTAAAAAATAAACGTTCGTGATTGATTCATCTATAACTTTTAAAATAATCACTACAGTTCTTCGTTTTAAAGTAATCTGATTTGGGCAGAAAGAACAACGAACCATTTAAATACATAATGAGTAAAAAATCGATTTTCATTTTTCTCTCGATTCAATCCGATTCGGAAACATCTTCTCGATCTCAAACTTTCAAAATGGAAAATGAGTAAAAAATCGCGCTTTATTTTACCTTTTCCGAAACAAACCGTGAAAATAGGCAGAGACTCTCATGTCTGTCTGATACCCTACACGCGGCTGTCTCTTCAGAATCGTGAAGCCGCCGGTGGAAGGAAGCCGAGGTTTGTCATCTTCCGATGACTGAGCATTAAATGGAATGGGAAGTGACTTCAATCTCTCCATATTCCCACTTTCCATCATTGCTCAGATCTCTTATCCCTTTTACGTGAAACCTAACACCCTGCAAAAACGCAAAGACTTTTCACTTCACCTCTCTCTCTCTCTCTCTCTAATGCCCATCGCCATCATCATCATCGACCCCTCGAGCTCTGCTCCATCACCAACTTGGAACTTCTGTCCCGACTCTGTTTCTCTTTCGGCTTTTTCCCCCGTTGGGAAAAAGTAGGAGGAGAAGAAGTTGATATAAGCTTCATAAACCCTAGGCCCCGTCCCAGCGCTGTGGGAAAGAAAGAGCTGCTCAGAAAAAGAAGCGAGGAGAGAAGATTGTGACCTGTTCGCAGCATGTGCCAGAAACCCAGCGAGGCTTCTTCTCTTGTCTCCACAACATCGGAAGGAGATGGTGGATCCCGTTTGAATCCGCTTGCCGAGCCTTACACGCCGCCTCACTTCGCTCCTCAGAAGCTCCAGCAATATCACCAGCTGTTTACATCTCCGCGCCTGGTGTTCTCAAGCTGGGGGCATCCTTCGTCTGTTCACTATTATCTGAACCCTCAACGCCGCGTGACGTTCCGCACTCGACCCGTCAGATACGGTGAGCATCATGTGACCCCGAGGAAGCCCCGCCCAGTCTCCACTGCTGATCTTGGGAAGAATCTCGGGAAAATGGAGGTTCCAAGAACACACTCTTGCCAGGAGAGAATGAGAGGCGGTGTTCGGAGGTTCGTGCCTCCCCGGTCAATGAGAGAGAGACGGGGGCACAGGAACCTGATCAGGGCCTCCTGCGGAGAGCGAAAATGGGTTCGGAAGCAACAAGACAGCAGCGACGAGAACAAACATGGACACGATGGAGCTGTGCTTGGCAAGGCTTGGGTTGTTGCCGAGAATGCGAAGAGCGACGATGTTCGCGATGATCCGGAAGCTGTACTCAACGGAAGCACGACAGTCATGATTCGGAACATCCCTAATCAGTTCAAGTGCGTTCGCTTGTGCTCTTGCTCTCTGAACAAGTTATTAATGCCTTTTTCGTCTGATTTTGTTCTCACTTGTTGTGAAATTTCTTTTATTTTTGTAACATAGAAGTGGGAAATGGAAGGTCGTTACTGTCGGTTTAACTTTCGAAGTTCCACACCCGAACGAACGCTCTGCGATTTATTTGAGCATTTATTGCTCTACATGCAGCGGACATGTACATTTCCTCGTGGGAAACCATAAACCATCGTTATCCATCGTTTGTTGCTGATTTTTGCTTGTTTTGATCATGCTTTTGCCATCTGTTTTATGTCTGATTTAGGAGGAAAGATTTGTTGTACATTCTGGACAAGCACTGCGAGGAAGCAAATGCCATGGCGGATTCGGCGGAGGACCAGTCCAAGTACGACTTCGTCTACCTCCCGGTGGACTTCAAGTAGGGAGCTCGGTCTTGGCCATTGATTTTGCTGTTCGTTTTTTAGCACCTCACAATACGAATTGTTGGTTATCTTTTGCTTTTGCTCGTGTTCGCTATTTGGTTCATCATTTGGTGATGCTCCTTTAATAGATTCTGACTTTGATGATGATCAGAACCAAGGCCAACAAGGGTTATGCCTTCGTGAACTTCACGAACCCGACCGGGGCGTCGGGGATGTACCGGGCTTACCACAACTTCAGGTGGGGGTGTCTCCCAATCAAGAACTTGAACTTCTGGAGCAGGAAAGTGTGCGAAATCAGCCCTGCAAAGATTCAGGTGAAGCTTTCATGGAACCCATCTGCTTTTGTTTTTTGTGTTGCTCTTGTCCTGATTTTGAACGGATCTTCGGGCGCCGATTCTTTTTGCATCTATGGCTGAATGGTTAAAGCCGCCAACCTGATAAAGAGGCAAATTTGTGGGTTCATCCCGAAAATTAAAAGAGAGCTTAATTATCCCCGGAGAAGTCAATATGGCTTCCGGCATTCAAAGAACCTGTGTAACTAGATTTCGTTTTTGTTGATTTTAGTCTTTAACCATTGAGCCAAATATGGTTGTGTTATGATCTATATGTGAAAATGATGCATTTATTTATGTAGGGCAAGGTAGCGTTGGAGTGTAGCTTCAAGAACAGGGCCTTCCCATGTAGGGAGTATCAGCCGGTGGTTGCCACTGAAACGCCCCGCAATGGCCGCCAGAAGAGCGGTCTGCTCATCGTCGTTGGGAAATGTCAGGGTGCAGCATCAGCACGAGAAGCCGGAGGCGAAGCTTCCACGGTGTCGGTGAGCCAAGGTGATAGATAGGTGTTGGATTTAGGTGGTGGCATTTTGGGTTTACCACAAAACTGAGTCATGCGTTCTCCTTCCCGTGTTTTCATTCTCTCCCCGGAGGATCAGAGATGAAGTCTGGGGTGAATTGGAAACACACGGACTTGGGAACTTTCATTTGTATTTTGCTGTTAGTCTCATTGTTTTTTTTTTTTAAAAGGAAGAAACGATGTATCGTTTGTTCTACTTGGGTTCATGAGAGGGGTGTTTGTAACATACCTATATTTGGGGCGTGCCGGTGTAACTGGTTCTCCTTCAGTTTAGACAGGCTTTACATTGCCTGTTTTTAGTCAGGCATTATCAGTGTTATACTTCTGTTTGTTTTGCTTTGCTTGATGCTCTCTTTTGTGTCCTGAACGAGTAAAACCTCCCGCTTTGGCCCAGTCTCTATCTCCATTGTTGATTGCCGGTGCTCAGAATGTCGAGTCTGCATGATCGCCGCTGGAGATTAATGGATTCAGGTGGTCCCGTGTCCAGTAAGAATGCCCCAGTGTCATAGTTGTGCTGCTCAGGTCTCTTAGAGTGGAGGCTCAAGTCGTGTTGCTGAAGCTTGTGCTTTCGGTCAATAGAGATCAATGCTGCGGATTGGTCTTCATTCGGATTAACCATATTTCGATCGACTTTCTGTCGCTTAGCCACCTTATTAAGTTATTAGCGTGATTGCTCTCTTTCTTTTTGGAGGTTGGATGTGATCTTGTTTGGTGGTTAATTTTGTTGATGATCATCAAATTTGAACAAGTTATTATGGCATACGAGTGATTCGATGCCAAGAAAGACTGGGAGATCAGACAATTCGTGAAGTTGTTAGGAATTGGAGACCACATGGCCTGTGTTAATCTAAGTACCCGGACTCAGATGGATTCAATTCGTGATCACTAGCAATGCTGCTCGTACGAGACTCGCATGCTTCGAGTTAGGGTTTTAGCAACCACATGACAGATTGGCAAAGGAAATCCCTGCCGATCTTTTCTGTGGCAAGGCTGCGAAGACCAATGGGACTCGCTTAAAGTAGCACAAGATATCCTCCAGAAACCAAATGAGTTGTCATGAAGAAAGTAACGGGGTGCTAAAGTGAATCCTGATGAAGACATGACCAAAAGTCGAGAGAGAGGGAGAGAGGTGATCTGGACAGTGTAAATTCTTGAGCAATTGCTGAACGAATGGCAACGTCAATACACAACCAATAATCTGACTCCACGAAGATGGCTTGAGATTTTATGAGGTCAACAAGGTTGCCGACGGAGAGAAAGATTGACAGGGACAAAGAAGCAGCTACATGAAATGAACAAGTGAGACTGAGACTGCAGAAACGACAGTAAGAAATCACCTAAAAAGGACATTCCGAGTGCGGCTAATGCAGTATGTATGCAGAACATGCCGCAAAACCAGGGTCTCATCTGACTCACCTTCATGACACCGCTTCCCCAAACTCATGTTTGCAGCAAACACAGAAACTACATTTGTTGGAACCAGATATCAGTGTCCCCCGATTATGCAGTCTGTGATTTCGAAAATTGAGCATGATGATGCAACTACAACTCGTTATACTGAAGAATCGTGTTTCAGACATTGGCAAAAACAAGTTGATGATTATGCAGAAAAGGACTTGCTCCTCAAAATATAGAAACCGACAAAGCTCAGTCACTGCAGAAGTAAATTTCATTAGCTTAAATACCTTCTCCTGCACAACAATGAATGGCGTTCAAAGTCTTAAGAGTTTTCATTTCGGCGATCATCACAGATAAACGAACCGGTTACATTTGTCTAACGAGGCGCTTTCTTCTTCCCTGCAATAGCGACACGCTTGCCCTTCAGTGTTCGGCAATTGTTCTTGGTGCGCTGTCCTCTGCAAGGCAGCCCCTGGATGTGCCTCATGCCTCTGTAGCACTGGATTTCCTTCAATCTCCTAATGTTGAGCGCATTGAACCGCCGCTGCATCACCAAAACATGAAAAAGGATGCTAAGGAGGACAACATTGGGAGATCTGAGACGATAATGCAAAAGGAGGACGGACTACCAAATCGCCTTCGATCATGTACTTGGAAACTTCATCACGGAGCGTGATGAGCTCTTCCTCTGATAAATCCTTGGTGATCTTGTTCTCCATGCTGAGGTCACAAAGTATTTGGCGAGCTCGGGTTCGGCCTACGCCATGGATGTATTGGAGAGAGTACTCGATACGCTTGTTATTCGGAATTTCAACACCTCCTACACGAGCGCATCGGATGCTTAGGCCTTGGAGCTACAGATGAAACATGAAACCAGCCTGAATGACACCTTTCCACAGGAGGATGATAACATCTGTTTCACCATCCAGAAATGCGAGAGAGCAAAAGAACAATACCACATGGCGAATCGTCTACTCAGGCATATCGAATATCGAAACGAAACAAAAACCTGTAAATCCATCCAGTTCATTGAACTGAAGCACAATGCAGACAAAATTCCAGGTAATGATGGCATGCTAAGCCCGCATTCCACCCAATTATACGATCCTAACTCGCTTAAGTTGTGAGAAATTAGCATTGACGAAAGAAAGAAATGTGAACTAAACCAAGGCTCCATTTATTTCGCAAAAATAAATAATTTTAAACATAATTTCCTGCAATTAATCACTTGTGTCGCTTTTCAGTATCGACAATAATATTTGTGAATAAAAAAAAATACTTTTCGTAGGCGATAATTTTTAGAAAATTATTATCCAAACATTTCGCCGATCCCAATTGATTTGGGATGAAGGTGATATTGATGTTGATTATCCAAACATTTATTTTTCGTGCAACAAGAACAACCTATTTGGCCTAAAGAAACAAGAGCAACCTAAGTCAGTATGTCCTTGATGCATCAGCTCTTCCGATGTTCTTCAGATTATTTGGCGACCCATAAAGCATATCGACCTTCAAAGGAGCTTCGTGAAATCCTCTCGTTAGATTAATTCAAAGATAAACACTAGGAAATGCATCCACCAATAGAAGCTGGAATGTTCATATTGCAGTCGTCTCATCAGGAATCTAACGAATATCAAACCGAGCGCGAAGAATTCCGAAGCTAAAGCCCGCAAGAGAACACGACGAGAACACCCCTCCCAACCCCCACCCCAACCCACCAAAGAAAAGAAGGCGGAAGAGAAAAGGTAAATTACCTTGGGCGTGGGGGCAACGGGGAAAGAGAGAGTGGAGAAGGGAGAGACGGAGCTTCCTCCGCGGTTGCAGATGAGAGAGAGCGACGGTGCGACGGGCGTCGCCAGTGTCTGTGCCATCTTCTCCTTTTTCTTCGTCGTCTTCGCAGTGAGAGCTTACCGAGTTTTGAGATAAGAGGCCTCCGTCAGCGTTCGTCTCTTCCGATTTTTAAAGGAAAAAAGGCAAAACAGAAGGCGCTGAAAGGGCCCGGTGACGTCGAGAAGAGAACAAGGCCTTATCGGCCCATGAAATTACTGGATCTGGATCCGGGCAAGATTGCGGGGTATAGGGTTTCTCGAAAATATGGGTTCGGGTCAGCTTTGAGCCCAAAAAGGTTTCTAGTTGTTTTTTTTTTTCGCCTTTAATTTTTATAGTTGAGTCACGTTAGTCGCATTTCTCTCTTACATTTTTGGGACTTGAGAGCGGTCTCAACCATGGGTCTAACGCGACGCGTGCGCCCCTTTCGATACATGCCGTATTTCATAGCCCGGATGTGACATTGGATATGATATAAGTATATCGTACACAAATTGATTCTCGAATTTTTCACACCAGCCCCACAGGATCAAGCATCGACAATAACGTTTCGCCGATATTTTATTTGGCAAGCAGGTTTTAATAAGTGTGGGTAAGCAACTAATTGTTTCGAATAACACAGCTAGATCTAGACCTATTTGTTTTCACGCTATCTGTATGCAAGTACATGGGTTAGTGTACATAACGAAATAGGACTGGTTTAGGGTTTAGAAACGAGAAGAACACAAAAGAAGTTTAGGGTTTAGTGTTTGAGATGAATGCCTCTATTTTGCATAAAAACACACTTCTTCATCATAATTTTCATTAAAAAGAAAAAATTGAAGAGCCGAAAGACAGAAAGATAGATGAGAATTTTCAATCTATTGAATCACCCTCATCTGTACAGAACAACCGGGGTTTTGCTAATCTCTTGGACCACTGGAAAAACATCCGATCATACACAGAAAAGCAATCAGCCACGGAGCCGCCCTACAACTATTACCCCCTTTACCTTTCTTCTGGCCAACTTGTGATCACCGCTCTTCCTAGTCCACCTAAGCACCATTTCTTGAATAAAAGCCCTCCAGCTTTCCCGAGTTTAGAGCCATCTTCAACCCCATGCGGTATGAACTAGCAGGTCAGTTAGAGTTACCTTCTTCAAGGCACACCATCAAGTCCTTGAGCTACCAGCAATATCAGAAGTTGAATCAGTCATAGTTTGAATAGCCAATCCTCAAATAATAGAAGCATCGAGATTGGACTACCTCTTCTTCCAATTGCTGAATCTTATCATCTTTTCCTCTCAAAGCATTTCTTTCCCTGTGCAAAAGCCAACACGAGCTAGAATACATACATACTTCCTTTTCGGGTCAAAGAATATATACGTCATTAAGTATGCCATTTTATGCCAATTAATCAGGGACAAGAGTCAAGGGAATTTCCATGCTTCTCAAAAGGGATATGCATGCAGCTAAACTTTCTCACTTCTACATCAACTGGAAAACTAACCTACTTTAAAAGAAAAGGTACAGTTGTGGTGAAAAAGATCTGCACAACCCCTTCTAGATATCATAGAATTGACCCTTGAAACCTGAGTGAATGCTTTAGCTTCCATCTAACTAACATGCTTGCTATTGTGTTTAATGCTAAACTACTCATGCAACATACCTCTCTTCAGCCTCTAGAAGCTTTGCTTTCCATATCTCCCGATTTTCCATAAGATTCTCGTTGAGCTACATGGAAAAATCAGATCCAATTTCAGTGAAAGAAAATGAAATAGATACATAACAAGATATCTATCACCACCTCCTCATATCTGAACTTACTTCATCAAGAAATTTCTTCTCTTTGACACACTCGTCCAGCTTCGCCTGTTTTTTCTGCACTTTACTGTTAGTGGCCAAAGCCATCTGAACAGCTTCAGAAATTTCCGTTTCAGTCTCTTCTCCAAATTCTTGAAGCAAAGCCTCGTAATACTACAACCATAAAAGAAGAATAACTAAAGAACCACTTTCGAATATTTCTTTCAAAGTAATTGAATCAATATACTCAGAATCCACTCGATAAATCCGTCAGAATAAAAAGTTCTAAGACGGACACTCACTACTTTCTGGTTCTCAAGTTGAGTGGCAAGCAAATCATCATACTCCTTAACAATCTGTGTACAAAGTTGAAACAAAATGCATTCAATCGCCTGAGAAACAAGTGAAACATCAAAAGAAAACATTGAAGTAGAGTCTAGAAATCATTACAACTTCCACTTTGCTATTAAGAAGAGCTTCATCGAGTCCGAAGTTGGCACATCTGCAGCTTCCACACCCATCTCTAGAGTGCATACAGTGGGAATTCAACTCAACTAATTTCCCATCAGTTTTGGATTGGATAAGCCGATGCACATAGTTGTCACCGGCATAATCCCAAACACGTCGAGTTTCCAACTCAAGAGAATAACAGTGTTGTGTTTCTTTCCAGTGTACTACGGCATGTCCTCCCTTATACCTGATCAATGGTCGTGTTAGGCCCTCATGCATTATGGAGAAAAAAAAAATATGGAATTGACTGAATGTAAGAGGAAAATTATAATATTTAACTGAACAGTTCATTACCTTCCACATCCCACAAAACCACATATAACACACATCCAAAGATTCTCTGATGTTTGACACACAAAACATATTGACTTCTCTGGTTGTTGCTGGCAATAGCGACAGACCTAAAACAGATTAAATCCATTGATTGCTTTCTTCTCAGGAAGACCCCAAATATGCTTCAAAACTAGTACCTTCAATCTATTGTAATAACCTCCCCAATAACTCTGAACAAAATCACCAAGCTAACAGTTCAAGAAAAAACAAGTAAATAACTTACTGGACAAGAAGAATCACTCCATTTCGAAATACAAGAAATATGAAAAGAATGGTTGCAGATGGTCGTCAGAATTCCACTTGTGTCCTGGTCTAACCTCTCTGCAAAATTGCCCACGTAATAGCATGTCGTGCTTAAAGATGATAAAACAACTTGATTTGAATGAGAAACATTCCCTAGTGACTTGACAAGAAAAGTTGTGGTCCAAGCTGCGCACTGTCCAAGACAAGAAAAACTGAAAGGAGGCAAAAATAATAGCACAAGCAAAAAATTCTTAAGTCACATCATATGTTAGCCGAGTAGGGTTTGCTAAGTGAAGCATCTCCAAAGATAGGAGTCAAGACTTCACAAGATAGGGTCCAAAGACAGTAAAAAAGAGAAGATGAAGTAAAAGAAATAGGCGAAGCTAAACTGCCGAAGTCACATTCAGCGAAGAGCCTCAAAGAGAAAAGTGTAGCTAATCAAAATTATAAAAATCAAGCCATGTGATACAGCTTAGAGTCCGCTACATCGGGAATACTTCAGGGCACAAGCACCAAATCTACTTTGGAAAACTAAAATTTTCACTCTGAAGCCTAGAACCTAAAGCCAATCACTCATATTATCATTAGTGCATGGAAAGTTCATGCAAGAAAAACGCATCACTCAAGACAAATGACAAACATACCTAGACAGACTGGACATGACGGCTGCTCACTTATGGCCACTGGAGATGTCTGTGGATGCTCAACTGAACCTTTATAACCGGTGTACTGTATATCTATGGTGAAACGAATACGGCAAACCTCTACCTACATAAAGCATGTTGCATAAAAGTCTTAAGGACATGTCAAATGGAATAATTTAACATAAAGAGGGGAAAAAAAGAGAGTACTTAACGATGAAGAACATACTTCTAGAGAATTAAAATGCCTCCCATTAAAGTACTGGTAGAAGTTATCTGTAGCATCCTGCCCGTCCATACGTATCAAGATACTATATTGGTCTTCCATCCCGTCAGTCCTAAGCACCCACAAGACATTAGAACAAAATATTCGATTAACAAGCACAAGCAAAGTCAATCAATTCAAAATGGAGCAAAATAGTCCAAGATTGAACCTGACAATTCGCATCTCCAGTATATGATGAATAAATGAAGCACAGAACTGGCAAAAGTCTGCATATGTCATGTGATCAGGCACCCCGAACACACAAACAAGAGGCTTTCGTCCAACCTAGACAAAAAGCACAACAATGTTATACCAACACATCTCGCCAACAAGTCTGACACTACTCATTTGTTTGATTGACTCGCAGAGAAAAACAGAGCAAAAAATTGCACTAAACAAAAGTAACGCCCACAAAAGCCAGCATTGCACTAAATGCGCTAACAACACCAATCCACCACACCTCAAGTAGAAACTCTAACTCCTATGCAATCATCGAGGGCAAGCTCAATCCTGCAGTTCCTATATCAGCACAACTTCCCCAACAGAATCATGGAACTAAGCAAACGAAGACACATTCACAATCATTCCGTGCAACAAATCTTAGAATGTTTCAAATGATCTAAGCTCGTAGAGAATGCCAGGATTACCGGGAGATCAGGCGAGGAGGAGGAGACGGCATCGTCAGGGAAGAGGTGCATGACGCCATGAATCTCTTCGATCCTAGGGTTCCCGGAGGAGAAACAAAAGGCCTGAGTCATGCCACCACCGAGGGAGGAGGACGTTGAGGCAGGATCGGCGGCAGGGACCGGGATGGAAGGCGGAAGGAAGCTTTCCTCTTGTGATGTACCGGCGACAACTGAGGTCGTCAATGATGACATGGTCGGTTACTTGTGTGGGAAGACAAGTTTGGCATTTATATCTTCTTCTTATTTTGACCTAATAAAGCCGCACACGAAACTTCAAAAAAGAAAATTGTACTGTTAAAGATTATAAAGCTTAATATGAAATAATTTCATGGCACATAGAAAATTGTTCTACACATATATCGCTCTACACAAATGCTTAGCAATTGCGTTGTATGTTTCTCGCTCTCGCGAAGAATTTGGTGAGCTCGGGTTCGGACTATGCCGTGGATGTATCGGAGAGAGTACTCGACACGCTTATTATTCAGGATTTCCACACCTCCAACATGAGCGCATCGGATGCTTAGGCCTCGGAGCTACAGATGAAACACACGAAACCAGCCTGAACGACACCTTTCCACAATAGGGTGATAGCATCTGTTTCGCTATCCAGAAATGCGAGAGAGCAAAAGAACAACAACACAGGGCTAATCTTCCGCTCAAGCATATCGAAACGAAACACAAAACTGCAAACCCATCCAGTTCATAAAATCAAAGCGCAATGTACGCAAAATTTTAAGTAAGGTTAGGGCGCTAAGCTCAAATTGCAACCAAATATATGATCCTAATCTCACTTAAGCTGTGAGAAACCAGCTCTGACGAAAGAAAGGAATTTGAACTATAATAAGTCGGTATGTCGCTAATGCGTCAGCTCTTCCCTGTTTTAGAAATTATTCAGACAGCTTCGTGAAACCCTCCCGTTAGCTTAATTCAAAGATGACCATTAGAAAAGGAACCCAACAGAAGGCTGGATTGTTCAAATTCCAGTCGATTCTTCAGGAATTTTAACGAATATTAAACCGAGCGCGAAGAATTCCGAAGCTAAAGCCCGCAAGAGAGCACGACGAGAACAACCCCTCAGCAAAGAAAAGAAGGCAGAAGAGAAAAGGTAAATTACCCAGGGAAGGGTAGCGATGGGAAAGCCAGAGTGAAGAAGGGAGAGGCGGAGCTTCCTTCGCGGTTGCAGATGAGTGAGAGCGACGGTGCGACGGGCGTCGCCAGTGTCTGTGCCATCTTCTTCTTCTTCTCCAGCGTCGTCGCAGACTCGCAGTGAGCTTTCTGAGCTTGGGACAAGAGGCCTCGGCTTAGCTTTTATGTCTTTCAATTTTTAAAAAGACAAAAGAAAGGAAAAAAACAGGAGAAAAAAAAAACAAGGTCGCTGACTACAGGCCCAGTGACGTCAAGAAGAGGGCCTTATTGGCCCATCAAGTTACTGGATCTGGATCCGGCCCATCAATTTACTGGATCTGGTCTCGGCCCCATGGGTCTAACACAACACGTGTGCCAACTCTAATACAGGCCACGTTTGGTAGCCCGAATATGACATAGGATATGATACAAATATATCCTGCCCAAATCGATTCTCAAAATTTTTACACCGACCCCATGGGATTGAGCATCGGCAAAAATGTTTCGATGATGCTTTGTTTGACAAGCAGGTTTTAATAAAGTGCTGGTAAGCAGCTAATTGTTTCTAATAATCCAGCTAGGTCTAGACCTGTCTGCTTTCGATACGCTAATCATACGCTAGTGCACACGAGCGTTACGTGCTCCTTCCGTTTCTACTTTTTGCCATGACAAGTCCTTTACCGCGCTGTGGGTCTTTTGGACGGCAAATTCGCATTTGGCGGTAGAAGCTCTTGTTCCGACGGTGAGGAGTGACTTGCCCATCCCCCGGCCGGCGTCGCAATCTGTTGCATCTGAAGGCAAGACACGGCGATTTGGTCGTGCATAGGATCAAAAGGTGCCCTAGAAAACCCCCATCCAAAGCATCACCACTATTTGGGCGGCTCGCATGGTTTTTCCACAAAGGGGCTACTTGAAAATCTACCTGAGTACATAATGCTTTGTTGCTTTTTATCTTCACGTGCGCTTAGTCAAACTCGCGTGCCTTCTAGTTTTAGGGACGATGAAGGGTGGGGAAATTAGGAAAAGCCCTTTCCTTTCTTGTACTTTGACGTGTGAAAGAACGGGAATCTAGCTGCAGCTGGACCAGAAACTTCATCGCCATGATTAGGATGGGCGAAGCAGCATGCAACGAATCGACTGAAGCACATGTGTACATTAATATATTGTAGAACAATTTTTTACGAAAAATAAATGATTTCAAGAAATTTTCTTTAAAATGATAATTTGTATCGCTTGATATGATTAGTCAACGGAGGTAAAAGTGTCAGAAAAAATTCTAAACCTATTGTATTTATGCCAATTTAGTCATAAACTTTTTAATGCGACGGACGGCCGATGTGACACGATCAACGCTGACATGGACATTTTTTTTTTATAATATTTCAATATTTTTTTATTTTTTATTCTTTCGTTTCTTTTTTTCCTATCTTTTTTTTTCTCTCCTTGTTTTCCGTCTTTCCTCCAATCACTGGCGAGAGCGCCCTCGCAAGGCCTTGCCCTAGCCTAGGCAATGGTGAGGCTGACCCTCACCCAAGCAAGAGAGAAAAAAATCAAAAATATTAAACTATTATTAAATGTCCACGTCAGCGCTAGTCGTGCCATGTAGGCTAGTCGGTGTCCGCGTTAGCAATATCCAACCAAAAATAATCGAAAGGACTAAAGTGACTCTAGGTCAAAAGTTTAGATAAATTGGTACAATTAAAAGTTTTATGGTTAAATCGGCATCGATGTAATAGGTTTAGGACTTTTATGACACTCTACCTAAAATGTTTCAATCATGAAAAATGATTTACACATTTTCTTAGTAAGTTCATTTTTGCAATCGAGAAATCAAGGAAAATACTTTCCAAGTTGTTGGTTTTATGCAAAAACGAACGCAACTAATTGAGATAAAGTGAAGGGAAAGAAAAGAAAAGCCTAATCAAGTGGGTGGGTCATCTCACAAGAATTGTTATAATATGTCTCAAGTTTTAGCCTATGAGCGAAACCCGATACAAAATAATATTACGGATTATATTGATTTCGGATTACCGAACGTGTCTCAATTAGAAAAGTCAATATATGGACTTTGGATTGTTGACATGAAGAAGACTGAATTTTGTGTGAGAAAAGCAAGAAACGTGATCCTAATTGAAGTTTGCCAGTTCTGTGCTTCATTTATTCATCATATACTGGAGATGCGAATTGTCAGGTTCAATCTTGGACTATTTTGCTCCATTTTGAATTGATTGACTTTGCTTGTGCTTGTTAATCGAATATTTTGTTCTAATGTCTTGTGGGTGCTTAGGACTGACGGGATGGAAGACCAATATAGTATCTTGATACGTATGGACGGGCAGGATGCTACAGATAACTTCTACCAGTACTTTAATGGGAGGCATTTTAATTCTCTAGAAGTATGTTCTTCATCGTTAAGTACTCTCTTTTTTTCCCCTCTTTATGTTAAATTATTCCATTTGACATGTCCTTAAGACTTTTATGCAACATGCTTTATGTAGGTAGAGGTTTGCCGTATTCGTTTCACCATAGATATACAGTACACCGGTTATAAAGGTTCAGTTGAGCATCCACAGACATCTCCAGTGGCCATAAGTGAGCAGCCGTCATGTCCAGTCTGTCTAGGTATGTTTGTCATTTGTCTTGAGTGATGCGTTTTTCTTGCATGAACTTTCCATGCACTAATGATAATATGAGTGATTGGCTTTAGGTTCTAGGCTTCAGAGTGAAAATTTTAGTTTTCCAAAGTAGATTTGGTGCTTGTGCCCTGAAGTATTCCCGATGTAGCGGACTCTAAGCTGTATCACATGGCTTGATTTTTATAATTTTGATTAGCTACACTTTTCTCTTTGAGGCTCTTCGCTGAATGTGACTTCGGCAGTTTAGCTTCGCCTATTTCTTTTACTTCATCTTCTCTTTTTTACTGTCTTTGGACCCTATCTTGTGAAGTCTTGACTCCTATCTTTGGAGATGCTTCACTTAGCAAACCCTACTCGGCTAACATATGATGTGACTTAAGAATTTTTTGCTTGTGCTATTATTTTTGCCTCCTTTCAGTTTTTCTTGTCTTGGACAGTGCGCAGCTTGGACCACAACTTTTCTTGTCAAGTCACTAGGGAATGTTTCTCATTCAAATCAAGTTGTTTTATCATCTTTAAGCACGACATGCTATTACGTGGGCAATTTTGCAGAGAGGTTAGACCAGGACACAAGTGGAATTCTGACGACCATCTGCAACCATTCTTTTCATATTTCTTGTATTTCGAAATGGAGTGATTCTTCTTGTCCAGTAAGTTATTTACTTGTTTTTTCTTGAACTGTTAGCTTGGTGATTTTGTTCAGAGTTATTGGGGAGGTTATTACAATAGATTGAAGGTACTAGTTTTGAAGCATATTTGGGGTCTTCCTGAGAAGAAAGCAATCAATGGATTTAATCTGTTTTAGGTCTGTCGCTATTGCCAGCAACAACCAGAGAAGTCAATATGTTTTGTGTGTCAAACATCAGAGAATCTTTGGATGTGTGTTATATGTGGTTTTGTGGGATGTGGAAGGTAATGAACTGTTCAGTTAAATATTATAATTTTCCTCTTACATTCAGTCAATTCCATATTTTTTTTTTCTCCATAATGCATGAGGGCCTAACACGACCATTGATCAGGTATAAGGGAGGACATGCCGTAGTACACTGGAAAGAAACACAACACTGTTATTCTCTTGAGTTGGAAACTCGACGTGTTTGGGATTATGCCGGTGACAACTATGTGCATCGGCTTATCCAATCCAAAACTGATGGGAAATTAGTTGAGTTGAATTCCCACTGTATGCACTCTAGAGATGGGTGTGGAAGCTGCAGATGTGCCAACTTCGGACTCGATGAAGCTCTTCTTAATAGCAAAGTGGAAGTTGTAATGATTTCTAGACTCTACTTCAATGTTTTCTTTTGATGTTTCACTTGTTTCTCAGGCGATTGAATGCATTTTGTTTCAACTTTGTACACAGATTGTTAAGGAGTATGATGATTTGCTTGCCACTCAACTTGAGAACCAGAAAGTAGTGAGTGTCCGTCTTAGAACTTTTTATTCTGACGGATTTATCGAGTGGATTCTGAGTATATTGATTCAATTACTTTGAAAGAAATATTCGAAAGTGGTTCTTTAGTTATTCTTCTTTTATGGTTGTAGTATTACGAGGCTTTGCTTCAAGAATTTGGAGAAGAGACTGAAACGGAAATTTCTGAAGCTGTTCAGATGGCTTTGGCCACTAACAGTAAAGTGCAGAAAAAACAGGCGAAGCTGGACGAGTGTGTCAAAGAGAAGAAATTTCTTGATGAAGTAAGTTCAGATATGAGGAGGTGGTGATAGATATCTTGTTATGTATCTATTTCATTTTCTTTCACTGAAATTGGATCTGATTTTTCCATGTAGCTCAACGAGAATCTTATGGAAAATCGGGAGATATGGAAAGCAAAGCTTCTAGAGGCTGAAGAGAGGTATGTTGCATGAGTAGTTTAGCATTAAACACATAGCAAGCATGTTAGTTAGATGGAAGCTAAAGCATTCACTCAGGTTTCAAGGGTCAATTCTATGATATCTAGAAGGGGTTGTGCAGATCTTTTTCACCACAACTGTACCTTTTCTTTTAAAGTAGGTTAGTTTTCCAGTTGATGTAGAAGTGAGAAAGTTTAGCTGCATGCATATCCCTTTTGAGAAGCATGGAAATTCCCTTGACTCTTGTCCCTGATTAATTGGCATAAAATGGCATACTTAATGACGTATATATTCTTTGACCCGAAAGGAAGTATGTATGTATTCTAGCTCGTGTTGGCTTTTGCACAGGGAAAGAAATGCTTTGAGAGGAAAAGATGATAAGATTCAGCAATTGGAAGAAGAGGTAGTCCAATCTCGATGCTTCTATTATTTGAGGATTGGCTATTCAAACTATGACTGATTCAACTTCTGATATTGCTGGTAGCTCAAGGACTTGATGGTGTGCCTTGAAGAAGGTAACTCTAACTGACCTGCTAGTTCATACCGCATGGGGTTGAAGATGGCTCTAAACTCGGGAAAGCTGGAGGGCTTTTATTCAAGAAATGGTGCTTAGGTGGACTAGGAAGAGCGGTGATCACAAGTTGGCCAGAAGAAAGGTAAAGGGGGTAATAGTTGTAGGGCGGCTCCGTGGCTGATTGCTTTTCTGTGTATGATCGGATGTTTTTCCAGTGGTCCAAGAGATTAGCAAAACCCCGGTTGTTCTGTACAGATGAGGGTGATTCAATAGATTGAAAATTCTCATCTATCTTTCTGTCTTTCGGCTCTTCAATTTTTTCTTTTTAATGAAAATTATGATGAAGAAGTGTGTTTTTATGCAAAATAGAGGCATTCATCTCAAACACTAAACCCTAAACTTCTTTTGTGTTCTTCTCGTTTCTAAACCCTAAACCAGTCCTATTTCGTTATGTACACTAACCCATGTACTTGCATACAGATAGCGTGAAAACAAATAGGTCTAGATCTAGCTGTGTTATTCGAAACAATTAGTTGCTTACCCACACTTATTAAAACCTGCTTGCCAAATAAAATATCGGCGAAACGTTATTGTCGATGCTTGATCCTGTGGGGCTGGTGTGAAAAATTCGAGAATCAATTTGTGTACGATATACTTATATCATATCCAATGTCACATCCGGGCTATGAAATACGGCATGTATCGAAAGGGGCGCACGCGTCGCGTTAGACCCATGGTTGAGACCGCTCTCAAGTCCCAAAAATGTAAGAGAGAAATGCGACTAACGTGACTCAACTATAAAAATTAAAGGCGAAAAAAAAAACAACTAGAAACCTTTTTGGGCTCAAAGCTGACCCGAACCCATATTTTCGAGAAACCCTATACCCCGCAATCTTGCCCGGATCCAGATCCAGTAATTTCATGGGCCGATAAGGCCTTGTTCTCTTCTCGACGTCACCGGGCCCTTTCAGCGCCTTCTGTTTTGCCTTTTTTCCTTTAAAAATCGGAAGAGACGAACGCTGACGGAGGCCTCTTATCTCAAAACTCGGTAAGCTCTCACTGCGAAGACGACGAAGAAAAAGGAGAAGATGGCACAGACACTGGCGACGCCCGTCGCACCGTCGCTCTCTCTCATCTGCAACCGCGGAGGAAGCTCCGTCTCTCCCTTCTCCACTCTCTCTTTCCCCGTTGCCCCCACGCCCAAGGTAATTTACCTTTTCTCTTCCGCCTTCTTTTCTTTGGTGGGTTGGGGTGGGGGTTGGGAGGGGTGTTCTCGTCGTGTTCTCTTGCGGGCTTTAGCTTCGGAATTCTTCGCGCTCGGTTTGATATTCGTTAGATTCCTGATGAGACGACTGCAATATGAACATTCCAGCTTCTATTGGTGGATGCATTTCCTAGTGTTTATCTTTGAATTAATCTAACGAGAGGATTTCACGAAGCTCCTTTGAAGGTCGATATGCTTTATGGGTCGCCAAATAATCTGAAGAACATCGGAAGAGCTGATGCATCAAGGACATACTGACTTAGGTTGCTCTTGTTTCTTTAGGCCAAATAGGTTGTTCTTGTTGCACGAAAAATAAATGTTTGGATAATCAACATCAATATCACCTTCATCCCAAATCAATTGGGATCGGCGAAATGTTTGGATAATAATTTTCTAAAAATTATCGCCTACGAAAAGTATTTTTTTTTATTCACAAATATTATTGTCGATACTGAAAAGCGACACAAGTGATTAATTGCAGGAAATTATGTTTAAAATTATTTATTTTTGCGAAATAAATGGAGCCTTGGTTTAGTTCACATTTCTTTCTTTCGTCAATGCTAATTTCTCACAACTTAAGCGAGTTAGGATCGTATAATTGGGTGGAATGCGGGCTTAGCATGCCATCATTACCTGGAATTTTGTCTGCATTGTGCTTCAGTTCAATGAACTGGATGGATTTACAGGTTTTTGTTTCGTTTCGATATTCGATATGCCTGAGTAGACGATTCGCCATGTGGTATTGTTCTTTTGCTCTCTCGCATTTCTGGATGGTGAAACAGATGTTATCATCCTCCTGTGGAAAGGTGTCATTCAGGCTGGTTTCATGTTTCATCTGTAGCTCCAAGGCCTAAGCATCCGATGCGCTCGTGTAGGAGGTGTTGAAATTCCGAATAACAAGCGTATCGAGTACTCTCTCCAATACATCCATGGCGTAGGCCGAACCCGAGCTCGCCAAATACTTTGTGACCTCAGCATGGAGAACAAGATCACCAAGGATTTATCAGAGGAAGAGCTCATCACGCTCCGTGATGAAGTTTCCAAGTACATGATCGAAGGCGATTTGGTAGTCCGTCCTCCTTTTGCATTATCGTCTCAGATCTCCCAATGTTGTCCTCCTTAGCATCCTTTTTCATGTTTTGGTGATGCAGCGGCGGTTCAATGCGCTCAACATTAGGAGATTGAAGGAAATCCAGTGCTACAGAGGCATGAGGCACATCCAGGGGCTGCCTTGCAGAGGACAGCGCACCAAGAACAATTGCCGAACACTGAAGGGCAAGCGTGTCGCTATTGCAGGGAAGAAGAAAGCGCCTCGTTAGACAAATGTAACCGGTTCGTTTATCTGTGATGATCGCCGAAATGAAAACTCTTAAGACTTTGAACGCCATTCATTGTTGTGCAGGAGAAGGTATTTAAGCTAATGAAATTTACTTCTGCAGTGACTGAGCTTTGTCGGTTTCTATATTTTGAGGAGCAAGTCCTTTTCTGCATAATCATCAACTTGTTTTTGCCAATGTCTGAAACACGATTCTTCAGTATAACGAGTTGTAGTTGCATCATCATGCTCAATTTTCGAAATCACAGACTGCATAATCGGGGGACACTGATATCTGGTTCCAACAAATGTAGTTTCTGTGTTTGCTGCAAACATGAGTTTGGGGAAGCGGTGTCATGAAGGTGAGTCAGATGAGACCCTGGTTTTGCGGCATGTTCTGCATACATACTGCATTAGCCGCACTCGGAATGTCCTTTTTAGGTGATTTCTTACTGTCGTTTCTGCAGTCTCAGTCTCACTTGTTCATTTCATGTAGCTGCTTCTTTGTCCCTGTCAATCTTTCTCTCCGTCGGCAACCTTGTTGACCTCATAAAATCTCAAGCCATCTTCGTGGAGTCAGATTATTGGTTGTGTATTGACGTTGCCATTCGTTCAGCAATTGCTCAAGAATTTACACTGTCCAGATCACCTCTCTCCCTCTCTCTCGACTTTTGGTCATGTCTTCATCAGGATTCACTTTAGCACCCCGTTACTTTCTTCATGACAACTCATTTGGTTTCTGGAGGATATCTTGTGCTACTTTAAGCGAGTCCCATTGGTCTTCGCAGCCTTGCCACAGAAAAGATCGGCAGGGATTTCCTTTGCCAATCTGTCATGTGGTTGCTAAAACCCTAACTCGAAGCATGCGAGTCTCGTACGAGCAGCATTGCTAGTGATCACGAATTGAATCCATCTGAGTCCGGGTACTTAGATTAACACAGGCCATGTGGTCTCCAATTCCTAACAACTTCACGAATTGTCTGATCTCCCAG
Source organism: Psidium friedrichsthalianum (assembly GCA_019149425.1). NCBI lineage: Eukaryota > Viridiplantae > Streptophyta > Magnoliopsida > Myrtales > Myrtaceae > Psidium > Psidium friedrichsthalianum. The sequence continues at coordinate 674 of JAGVVM010000280.1, read as the reverse complement.
TCTTTCTTGGCATCGAATCACTCGTATGCCATAATAACTTGTTCAAATTTGATGATCATCAACAAAATTAACCACCAAACAAGATCACATCCAACCTCCAAAAAGAAAGAGAGCAATCACGCTAATAACTTAATAAGGTGGCTAAGCGACAGAAAGTCGATCGAAATATGGTTAATCCGAATGAAGACCAATCCGCAGCATTGATCTCTATTGACCGAAAGCACAAGCTTCAGCAACACGACTTGAGCCTCCACTCTAAGAGACCTGAGCAGCACAACTATGACACTGGGGCATTCTTACTGGACACGGGACCACCTGAATCCATTAATCTCCAGCGGCGATCATGCAGACTCGACATTCTGAGCACCGGCAATCAACAATGGAGATAGAGACTGGGCCAAAGCGGGAGGTTTTACTCGTTCAGGACACAAAAGAGAGCATCAAGCAAAGCAAAACAAACAGAAGTATAACACTGATAATGCCTGACTAAAAACAGGCAATGTAAAGCCTGTCTAAACTGAAGGAGAACCAGTTACACCGGCACGCCCCAAATATAGGTATGTTACAAACACCCCTCTCATGAACCCAAGTAGAACAAACGATACATCGTTTCTTCCTTTTAAAAAAAAAAAACAATGAGACTAACAGCAAAATACAAATGAAAGTTCCCAAGG
>JAGVVM010000279.1:0-16825 GCA_019149425.1 Psidium friedrichsthalianum | reverse complement strand
AAATAACCTTACACAATAACTTGTACACCTACACAACAAAACAACACTTCACATTCAAAAGTAACCATCATCCACTATTCATGTTTTGGTACCATAACACCCATACGTCCCCCCAACGCTCTCTCTTCTTTTTCCCATTACACACACCCCGATGTGTATCGCTCGTGGTTGCCACGTTATGCTAACCTACATAATGCACAATAACAGACACTACTTTCAACTTACTCATACGACCCAAAGTACATACAGTGCACGTGTGTTCAACTAACCGTTTTCATTGCACTTGCAACACTCTTTACTCTCGTTTGTTGGTCACTATTTGACACCTCGCTTTGGCCCTTGCACTCTGCGTTTTTGCATTATTAGCTTTTCTCAGGTTGCCCTCACTGTCCCCTAGCACGCTTGCAGCATTACGAGTTTGTACTTTTTGTTAAACCTGAAAAATGCGACACATAACGACCCAATTACATCTACAATGCACATAGAACAAGGTACATAAAAAAGGCAATGAACCATTCAAACAGCTTACCTGAATTTGGTTGGTCTGTGTTGACTTAGTAGTCCCTGTGCTTTGTCCTGCGTCATTACTTTCTACGGTGCCCTCACCTACCCCTATAGCTTGAGTTTGTCGTTTTTTATCCTGCCAAAAATTCACATAACTAATGTAATGCAATTAGTACATAAAAAGCAATGAACCAATCATAAATTGTTACCTAAAGTTTACTACTTTGTGTCAATTGAGTTGTCTCTGCACTTTGCCTGCAGCATTACTTCTTATGGTGCCCCCACCTGCCCTTGTAGCTTGACTTTGTCGTTTTTTAACCTTCCAAAAGTTCACATAACTAATGTAATGCAACAAGTATATAACAGGCAATGAACTAATCATAAATTGTTACTTAAAGTTTGCTCTTTTGTATCGACTGAGTTGTCCCTGCACTTTGTCCTGCAGCATTACTTGTATGGTGCCCTCAGTTGCCCCTGCCTCATTGCTCGTTTGTGTTTTGTCCTATTGTCCTTGTTGGTGCTTCTTTCTTGGACAACCAGTCATATTATGCCCTTCTCCATGGCATAGTGAGCATCGAATTATTCCACTAGCTCTACTCATTTATTACCAGAAATCTCACTATCCTCCATTCGCCATTTCTTTTTAAGCTTACCAACTTGCTTCTTCAATGGTAGAGGTTCTGGGGATCGATGATTTGTTTTGTCCCAGAATTTTTACTTTCTGCATCATAAATTGGTATGAAGCAAGATATTTCACTTTCTTGTAACAATCATCTACATATTCCTCTGGATTGAATTGCTTCATCTGGATGGCAAAAATGGCGTGATAGCAAGGTATTCTAGTCAATTGTCATGCTCGACAGGAACATTTTCTTCTCTCCAGTTGGACCACATACTTATCACCATTATTCATTATCTCGAACCCATTGTCACTATTTCAAGTTGGATGACAAAACCTGCTGTCAACAATGCTCCGCTCCAATTTTATCACAATTCTAGGCCCACATTATCTAGGCCACTTTGAACATTCATCTCAGAGCCTTTGCAATCTAGTTATAACCATTAGCCTAATATCTTCCAGTATACTAATGATGGACTTGCACTTAGCTCCTATAATCTGAGCATTGAATGCCTCGCAAAGGTTATTGTCCACAATGTCATACTTAAATTCCTCACTAAAGAAAGCTTTACATCAATACTTTGCTTCAATTTGGAACAATGCTTGAAAATATTTAGGTGACAAGGCAAATATAGCTTCTTTCTGAATTCTAAAATCTGTCATATTTGTGCTCTTTGCAATCAGCCAAAATTGCCTCTGCAGTTGCTCTCCTCTATACTTCTTAGCCCAATTAATATATATGTGCCAAGCACACATTCTGTGCTCAGCATATTGCGTTAATTCAGCAATTGCTAGCATAAGTCCCTACAAATTGAATAAACATTTGTAAGGCACGATGACTAAAAGATAACAGATATTGAAAAGTCAAAGGACAGTATCTTTTGTTGGTCACTCATGAATGCCTAACCTTTTCCATTAGTTATGCCAAGATCAGCTATTAGATTTTTTAAAAACCAGGACCAATTGTCCTTATTCTCCATCGTCACAACATCCCAGGCTATTGAAAACATCTGGTTGTCTCCATCTTTACCAATGGCTACCAATAACTCGCCTTTGCATAACCCCTTCAGAAAACACCCATCTAATCCTATCACTTTTCTATAGTAAGCTAAGAATCCTTTTCGACATGCAACGAAACATATATACATCCTAGCAAACTGTGTCCCATGAGTAGCTAATGCACTCTCCATAGCCTATACATGAATTCTACTAGGAGGATTCTGGAGCCTACATTCCCTAGCATAGTCCCAGATTTGTGCATATTCTTCTTTGTAGGTACCCATCAATATACTCATCATCTTGTACTTAGCCCTTTACATTGACTTTTGGAAACATTCACACCTACTTCCTCTTCACTAGCTGTTTCAATTGAAGAGCCCTAATTTCTGGCATGGCCTTAATGCTATTGAAAAATTGCTTGGCCAACCAAACACTAGTGACTCTTTTATTATCAAATGCAATATCACGAGTATGCTCCTCCTGCAGTGAGTGGATTTAGAATGAACGAGGGCTCTTGTTCAATGCACCATATATCTTCCAGGGACAATTATCTTGTGCGCACTTCACTTAAATATAATCCTTGGTATTTCTAGTGAATTTAGCATTTCTCTGTTCAATGATTGAGTACCTCACAATAGCGTCTCTAAATTGCTTTGCATTATCAAATTTCATCGATAGACAAAATGCCGAACTTGCACTAATTGAATCATAAAATGGAAACTTACTTTCTCTTTTACGCTGAACTATAACATCATTATCCTTATCTTCTGAGCTACCGCCGTTATCATCACCACTTTCATCATATTCTGTTTCATCATCATCAGCTGTAGGAGCTCCATCATCCCTGCCTACTGAAGTGTCCTCATCAATTATCTCAAATGGTTGTTTTCTCCTTTGTTGATATTCTCTCACTTTTTTTCTTGCTTGTGCAATATTCTCATCATCGGCATCACTTGTGCAAAGTGTATGCACAAGTGTTTCATCATCTTCATCTTCCTCATCTTCATCTTGAACATCCCAGGATGACAGGTTCTTCTGGTCTTTTCATCAAGTACTAAGTCTTCACCATCAACTACACCACTATTTCTCTCAGCTTACGCACATAACTCTAACACACAAGCTATGTGAGAAGCTCAGCTTCCTCTCCTCTGAGATCTCCATGAAATGCATCATCAACTACTTCGCTTTGGCTTTCAATACTAACTTCAAACACAATTCCTAATGTTCATCACCATCGTATTCAACATACAGATAAATGTCACGACCATACAGATATTGGTATACAATCTCTCACACACCATTATCATCATAGACATGCCTCACACCATCTTTAAGACTTTTACCATGAATTCGATAATATACTTTTCCTACTTTGCATTGCCCCTGTTCAACTATATCTTTCACAAGCTCTTTCTATGACAACCTACTGACATCCACGAGGACAACATCCATATTTCCCCTACATATTTGTACTCTTCCCCAAAAATGAACTTACCACCTTTCCAAACCCTAAGGCCGCTATTTTATCACCCATGTGCACACTACAGTCACGGAAAAGCAAAAAGCAATAATGTCAATAGCAAGTAAGAAACACAAGACAAACAGGGAACAACTTTAACAATCGACCCCGTTAAGTTTCCACAAATTTTGCAGTTTCAATAAACAATAATTTGGGATATATGACAAGTTCAAGAATTGGTCCCCACGAGTTCTACACTTTTAGTAAATAATTATGTGGGTCAGATGACAACTTTAAAAATCGATCCCCATAATCACAGCACTTTGAATAAAAAATAATTTGGGGGCATCAATCAATGCACCGAAAATGACACACAAGATTTTATAATATAATCAAGCACTCATCTTTACACTCTTGCACCAAACCCTATTTTAGGTGTTGGGTCAATGACGCTTTCCCCGCTTTTACACCCGTCAATGACACGACATTACATAAGATTTCACTCATTTTGTCGTCAGTGAACACAAAACAATAAATGACTAACCTTCACCCTCCATTGACTGAGATTCGTCCGCCTCACAACCCCTACTTACTTGAGCACTTCAAAAGCCGTTCACTGATGGATCTTTTGATTAGGGAGACGAGTAATCAAGAGAGCTTTGCTTTAGTGTGAGCCTGATCGGAACCCTAAGTCATGCGATAGAGAGAGCGACAAAGACGGATAGCCAATGATTTTGCCCTAACTCTCTTGGGGCAAAATCGATTTTGCCCTAATTCTCTCGCGACCAACAGAGAGAGCAACAGAGACAATTGTACTTCAATTGATGGAGAGACAATGTCATTTCTATTAGAGAAAGAAATGACATCGTTCCTCACTGTCCAAGTGGAACAAATTTTCCACGCTGGACTTCTTGTAATTTCTAAAAGTTGCACATCGGAATTGAAAAATTACTTCAAATTTATACATAGGACGATTGGCTAGAATTAGCACTCAACTGAACAATTTTACTTCGATGTGGCACTCAAGTGAGCGACATATAAAAGTTATGGCACTCGCAGTGTACTTAACCCGTAGATATGAATCATGCTTCTTTGAAAAGCCTGGACTCGTCGAGTCAATTACTGAAATTTGGCGCTGGATTGACGTCGAGAATTGGCTGTGAATCAGTGCATGAAGGATTCCTTCTGTGTGGGTCTCTATGAATATCCCCTCTATCAATGATCGGATTCATTCTACCATGTGAACATCTATTTTAATCTTTCCTTCTTCGCCTTGCACGAACAAAATAGATAAAAGAAAATAATAGACAGTCTTTAGCGTCAGTCGGTTCTCTTTTCCTTTCATGTTGCTGATCTGTCTATTCTACTGTGAGACTCAATCTCGAAGGAGGGATTATCATTCAGCTAAGCATGGGAGCTTCCCTGTCCAGACCTCTTTCCTTTCTTTGAAGAAAAATGCCCACAGTGAAAGGAAATTTCTTTTGATTGGCAGCACCCCATTGATTCTTTCTCTCCGTGCTTATGTCCATTGAGTGCTTGCCTTTGTTTGTTTGTTTGATTTTTCTTTTTTTTTTTGCTCCTAGGGCATATCCCTTTGATTCTGCTAATGTACCAATCTTCTTCATTGATTTGTCTCCCCTTTTATTTTTATTTTTTACCGATTCATCCCTGGAGCATGTATACTTTCTTTGCTGTTTTCTTTCGGTCAAATGGCACATTGCACGGCCAAGAAATCGATGAAACTTCAAAAGAATTATACACAATCTTTTCCTTGCTGTTGGAGTAATGCTATTTCTCAATTGGGATTTTCGGAAATATTCCTTATTCCTGTGGACTTGATAAGTTCGAAGCTTCCCCGTGTCAGTCTCAAGTGAAACTAATTAAGTCTAAAGCGAAATTAAGTAAGTCCCGAACCATCATTTAAGCATGTTCCCCGCTGGTCTAATAAGAATGAGCCTATTACCATTTACCACTAATGCAAATGCTCCTAATGTCTATGTGCAATTAACTAATATTTCTTTGCTAAGGGCTAGGGCCGATCCCTAATTTTTCTGCAACTATGACTAAATGAAAAAGTGAAATTTAAGTGTCAACAGCTTGGATTCGGCTGAGAACATGGTGAATGAGGTTTAACCTCACTTTTTTTTACAAGGAGCGGAATCCTCCGAATCCTCGACTTCTACCACCTCCTCCCTCTTCGGCGAGATAAATCCACTCCTGAGATTTGATACGCTGCTTGACGAATAACTAATCTCCAAAGCACTATTTTCGAATATTATCACACAAAAAGTGGAGTTCCCTTTATATTTGAAAAGTGATATGTTAACTAGAAGTTCTAAAACTTATCACAAAAGTGCAATTGAGTCCTAAAAGTTACTAAAAATGCAATCGAGTCCTAAAACTTGTCAAATTGATGTCGAGTCCTCCTATTAATTCCGTCCACTTTTGGCTAATGAAATATGTTGATGTGGCTTTTTTTTTTTTACTTTCTCTCTCTCTCCTACGTTGTGATGGCGTTGCTAAAACGACGGAGTTTTGACTCAAATCTGATTTTTAAATATAATTTTTTACTTAAATTAATTAAAAAATAAGTTAAAATTAAAAAAAAAACAAAAAACAAAAACAAAAAACAAAAAGAACACAGAAGCAGAACAGCAGCGAGGGCTTCAGACTGCATTCACTGTGACTGTGTTATGTGCTTTTATTTTCCCATATCCTTTTTCAATCCATGAGGTTTTTCTCAAACCTTAGGGTTGAGTTTTTGATTGGAAAACAACAGATATCAGTAATTTGAACTTTTTGTTTTTCATCAAAGTGCATTTATCGTTATTCTGTTTTGCTTTCTCAGAGGTTCATGTACTTAAGAAATGGCCCTTTGTAAAGGTCTTGATTTGTGAAATATTCTTGGAAATGAATATTAGAAAAAATGACGGCTAACTTGCACTTTCTTTCTTAGTTTAGCAGAACAATATTAGTTTCTTAAAATCTCGATGTCCAAAAAGCCTTCAATCAGCTGAGTTTTGTGTCACGACATCTGATTGGCTCCTCTTACCTTGTAACGGATGGTAACTGAGAAATATTCGTATCAGCGTGTGACAGGGCAACAACAGTTTTGGTTCTTGCATCTAGAGATTCAAAACCTGAAGATTTCAACAGGCCGGGACACATTTTCCCATTGAAGTGCAGGAAGGGTGGTGTCCTGAAAAGAGCTAGGCATACAGAAGCTTCTGTTGACATTGCTATGTTAGCTGGATTGGATCCTGTGGCAGTTCTTTGTGAGGTAGTGGATGATGATGGCTCCATGGCAAGATTGCCTAAGCTTCGTGAGTTTGCACTGCGGGAGAACTTAAAAATTGTATCCATTGCCGATCTAATCAGGTAAGATTCTCTTCCCAGCAATCCAATGCAAATATTTCTTAGGACAGGCAGTTCCCAACCAAATCCAAATTTCAGCTGCAACTTTCACTTCTTAAGTATTGGTTTTTTTTGGCTAAGATGTTGTCCAAGCGGCATCTGCCCTTTTGGGAAAGGACAAATTAGGAGTCGAAACCTTGGAACCCTGAGGGGGTGGGTTAAAGAATCTCTTCTGGTAGGCTGTTGAGCTGTTGTTTTACATAGCCAAAAAAAAGAGAAGCATAAGCCAATTTGGTCTATTCATTTCTCAAGTTTGCTTTATGCTTTAAGCTTGCGGTTGTTATTCCGCTTGTCGACACCATGCAGATCAATGGTTTTGGGTTCTTGTGAGGGTACACTTGGATTGCCTCACAGGAGACATATTTGGATCTGCTAGATGCGACTGTGGCAACCAGCTTGCACAGGCGATGCAGCAGATCAAAGCGTCTGGTAATGGCGTGCTGGTGTACCTCAGAGGGCACGAAGGAAGAGGCATCGGTTTGGGGCACGAACTACGTGACTATAACCTGCAGGACAATGGGTGTGACACTGTGGAAGCAAGTGTGGAGCTTGGGTTGCCCGTGGACTCTTGAGAGTATGGAATTCGTGCTCAGATATTTCTTACTTAAGTCACAAACTATACCGATGAGAGAGGTCCCAAATAATTTAGCCTCCGAATAAGGTTGGGTCATGGTCATTGTCATTATATGCTTTGTGGAATCTAGAAGATCAACAGACTAACATCGTCAATCCAAAATTGAAGGTAGTTGAATTTCAGCGACTGTTTTAGAAATTGTACATGATTTGTAGGACTGCTATAGGAACCTGGTGACTAAAGCAGAGCTTCAAATTCTCATCTTAAAAAGAGATTTGATTAGTAGAAAGAATCACTCCATCATCAAACGTTTCATAGCATTTGAAGCCTTTGTATTGCTGCCCAACATATTGACTAATACTGCAGATGTTGCGTGACTTGGGAGTCAGGACGATGAAGCTGATAACGAACAACCCATCAAAGTACATGGGGCTTAAAGATTTCGGCTTGGCTATTGCTGGGAGAGTCCCTCTAGTAACTCCAATAACAAAGGAGAACAAGAGATACTTCGAGACGACCCAAGATGGGGCACATCTGTGGTGTGGACGTGAATGGCCGCTTCGGCAATCTCATAAGCAAAAATGGCAAGCCGAGTAGTAGTGTTTCTTCTGATCTGGCTGAGTCCGACTCATAGGAGCTGCTGGATAGTTCGACTGCTAATGATTTATTTGGGGTGATGGTGTTATAACTTTATTTTTTAAGCCCTAAGGTCAAGGACATTGGGATACCTGCTGATTATGAGTTCTGGAAATTTTATGGCGATTCTGGTTTATAATATTCATTAGTGTTCTCTGGATGTTATTCATCCATTTTGTAAGGCGAAAAGGGGAGAGACTAGCCTCTTATTGAAACTTCCTGTTATTGATAGATGTATTTATCTCTAGAGGCCATTGCATGTTTCATAAAAACAGAGTTAGTGCGGGACATTCTTTCCTTTGCTGTGACCACCTCAATGGTGACAAATATTACTTGAAGGTATATTCTAAAGTCCCTGTTAGATCTTGATCTCCACGTTAGGAATGAGTTCGACATGTACTTCGCGCATAAAGGCACATGTACCTAGAATTTCGGAAGATGCAATTTCCGTGTAATGTTCACTAGTCTCCAAAAAACACCAGGAAATACATCACCATTCAATTCCTTTCAGCAGAAAGGTTTGCTTTCTTTGATCTGATTAACAAAACAAAACATACCAAAGATCACGACCTAAGTCTAACATTCTTTCTGAAAATGGAGACTTTGAGTTCATTAATATCAATTCTAACAATGTCGAACATGCAGACATCTCCTTCCTTTAGAGAAGTTCCTCTCTCAAATGCGGCCCAACCAGTTGAGAGCTTTCCCGAGCCATGTTGTGGGTAGTACAGAAGCTTCACAGGCCACGATCCGTCCGAATATTTCAGAGTTGTGGCTTGCATGCTTCCATTGATTCGCCACTTCGGAAAACTGCCTAGGACAGTCTACATTGTTGATTTTTGATCAACAAATGATCCATAAGTACGAAAAATAAAAGGTGTGACGACTAGCTCAATAAATGCTAACCAGACCACATTCGACACTTATGGAACTTCCCCCTGTCAACGCCCACGCTGGCTTTTAATATTCGTCCTTGAGTATTTTAGTAAGTGACTAATAGACTTTAATCTAAATCTACTTGTGTATTGGTCGCTAGAGTCCAACACCTATTAGAAAATTGACTCCGGGTTCCGACATGCGACATCAGCAAATTTGGTTGAGTGGTCATCAGAAAGGACTCCAGTGCATCTAATTCAAAACATTTACGACTTTACATCACTTTTAAAAAAAAAGGAACTTGATCGTACGAATTCATTACAATATTGTCACTTTTAAGCAAAGCGTTTATGATTTTTTTTTTTTATGCAAGTTCCTCAGAAAAAGAGGGAAATTGGTAATAGGATCACTACCTTTATAAAATATTTCTTCATCTCACAACCTTTGACTGTGTCTCAGTAACTTCCAGATCTCCATACCACTTTGGGAGCGTCTGCCCTTCCCTTTTATCAATGACTAGACGACAAGTTAAAAAAATTTAAAAATTTAGAACTTACGATGCCTAAGCTATCGGACAATTCGAGAAGCAAAGAAGAGAGAAAAAAAGATAATGGATGAGAATGACATTAATTGGAACTTACTAACTTTTTTATTTAGATAACTTTTGTATGGTTGTATCGAGATCACCTTCCCGGTTCCCATGCAAAACGTATTTGAACAGTGTCCCCGAACGTAACTGTGGTGTGCTCAACGTACCCTTGGAAAAGATCTTCATTTTGGGGTAATCTTCCACTACAATACCCTGCAAGGATGGAAACCTGAAGCTGCAACTTGTGGTGGAGGAGAAGCATTCTAGGCTTGGCAGATTTTGGAGTGTCAAACTTATTAAATTCCCAAAAGAAATCCCTTTTCTTTCTCCCTTTCCATCGTTTGCCACTACTTCTTTCATTCTTTCACATCCTATTATAGTCACATCACTAAGAAGTACCAAATTCGTGACCGCTGAAACTGTCGCTAGATGTACCGATCCGGAGGAACTCTCCACCACTAACTCTGTCAAATTCCAAAAGGATGTCATAGCTGGAAATAATGATGTCAAACCAGGACAATCCCAAACCTCAAATTTGTCAATGCTTTGAAGAACTTTTGTGATTAAATAGTCTTCTCTCCAGACACGTTTTAGGTTGTGTAGCTTGCTCAACTTAAATTCTCTTAAATTTTCAAGCACCAGATGTTTTTCCTTGTCCACAAGTCCTTCATCAGGGAATATATCTTCAAAGGAGCTACAGAAAACCTCAAGACTTTTTAATTGGGAGGATCGACAGGAGAAAGGGAAAGGAAAGACAACCCTTTCATCATGAAAGCATGCCAATGTTAGTGCTTCTAACTTGCCAATGAAAATTTTCCATTCTGTATCATCTAAATATCATTATCGACTAGTAAAACTCTCTCTAAGGTGGGAATGTCCTGCAAATTGCCAATATAATGAGAGCAAGTAAATTCAACAATGTTCGACAATAAATCATTCCTCTAAGACGTAAATTAAGTCGGTTTGAAAAGGAATTGCTAAATGTGTGTGCCCGATTCATTAATCTCTAGAGCCTGCATAAAAGTGTCAAGCTTCTAAAATCATCCGCCAATCAGGGGTGAGCGCTCATATAATAATAATTAGATAGAAAAGGAAAGATCTATATTGGCATAGGAATGATCAAACAAATAACTAAAACTCCATTTCACCCAGAAAACATCAAAGAAAGATGGTCATCCTGCTGCGATTTGAAAGGAAATTGCTAAATAATGTGTGCCAAATTCTCAATTTAGTCCATAGGTATTCACATTTAATCCATATAAAAAAAATTAAGAGAATTTTTAAATAGAGGTCAGTACGGTTAATTCAAGAACCATCCTGACCAAATTCATCCTTTGTAAGGAATGTCTTATCTCACCAACAAGAATCTCTCCTTGGAATTTCAGGTGACGAGATGATAGTGCCACTAAAAAATTTTGGGGTTCCACAAATGAAAAGTGTGCTTAAAGATACTGTAAATATCTTTAGTCAATAAACTGATAGGTAAGAAGTTCAAGTTTTCTATAGAATCGTAATGTGCCATGACTGTGAAGTGCATGTGTGACATGGTGGGTGAATTAAAGAATGAAGAAGAAACAGAGGAAGAGCAGTTGCAATCATACCTTCTCAATTGAGAAGTGTGCTTCATGGTCTGAAAGTTCATTGATCGTCTCTTTGAGCCCACTTGTTCATGGAAGCCACAAAAGGCAACATGTTCGGTTTGTCACAATGGGTCACTCGCAATTCCTTCAATAATGGCCAGTTCAGAGTGAGCAAGTTAGGGTAGAAGCTCTTGAGTTGTCGGCATATCATGCAATACCAGAGAAATCAGTTCTGGAAAAGAAATTGAGTAGCAATAGAGTGTGGATTCATCTCCACTCGCGCTTGAAACTATTTCCGAGCCCACAAGACTCCACTCGAAGCTCCTCAAGTTGGGTTAGACTTGTAGCCACCCAATGTGGGAACAAAATTGAAATGTTCTTACAGTCTCAAGCCTCCACTTTTCGCAAATACTTAAAGTGAAAGTTCCTTGAAGGCCGCAGGTCCATATTTTGCTTAAGTTGTCCATGTGGGAGAGAACTATCGAGTCTAGCTGAGGAAACTGTACCTGCCATATAGAGAAGAAAAATGACCAAACGAATGTAATTACATTGACATAGAGAATTCTACAGCTCGTTAGTAATACATATAGGGAGGGTCGTAGATGCTTCATTTCAGTTGACCGACTACTATGGATAAAGAGTAAACAAATAAGCATGAAACTTTCTACTTACAAATAATGTAAAAAACAATATTCCGCAAAATAATCTGAAAAAAAAAAGGCCAAAAAGGGGGAGAAACAGCATTGACTGATCAGGTTGATAAGTGTTAATTGCCTTTTGAAGAAATGATGTATATCACAACACAAATCCGGTAGAAGATATTAGCTTTGTGTCCACTGAATTCAACGAAAACAAATTTGAAAATTGTTTTCGGTTATTCAAGACGGCAACCTATCCTAAATCTATCAAACAAATCATACAATTATTGAAATTTGAAAATGTAAACTTGTTTCAATTTTATAGTTGATAGTACATGGAACATTGACTTTAATTGGGTTACTTGACATTATTATTGGCAAGAGGCCGGCCTCCCGTCTAAATTCTGGAAAGTTTCCATGATGGTTCCCCGAATTTCCTATTCGCCGATCACATATAAATGCCACTACTTTACTTCAGTGCATTGGGGAATATTACGAAAGAAAAAGTTGCTCACACACACACACACGTGTGTTGTAGATTCCTATATTTTTGATAAAGCCAACAAAGTATATGGTAAGGATTGTCGGATTTATTTTCAGTTGACCTTCTTGAATAAAACTGATCTTGATTTGTAATAATTGATCTATACTTGGCAACCTATTAGTGTACAATTATGAAGTTTTAGTTGGTGTTGACACATTTTATTTTTTTGAGAAAAAGGTTGGTGTACGATTATGAAGTTTTAGTTGGTGTTGACACTATTTTTTTTTTCCTTTTTGTTTTTGGGGGGGCAGGGGGGGGGAAGGTTGGTGTTGACACTTAACGTAATTCGTTGATCTTATCCTTGATTGTGCCATGTGTCGAGGAATTTTGGAGTTCCATTTGGGTGTGTGGAGGCAACCCACCCCCCCAAAAAAAACAAAAAAAAAAGGGTAAAAAAGGTGGAACTGAAATTGTTTCATGTGAGTGCAGCGCCCACCATTCAATTAGGGTTCCTTCGATGCCTCAATTTGACAAGATAATTAATCAAAATCCCAAAAGCATTGGGTTAAGAAAAATAAGGCTGACCTGTGGAGTGAAGAGGGAAAGGTACCATGATCAATCTCCCTCCAAGAATACCAAATCAAAACTTTTCATCTTGGGGGCAGTGGGCAATAGTCAACTCTATAAAGCAAGGAAAATCTAGCATATGCTTCTTCCCGAGAGAAAAAACTAGTTAAATTGGGCAAAAATTCCAGCTTCATCTCATGGGAGGCTCGGGATGTGATCTTCTCCACCACGCTTACCCGCCCTTTTTCCTCTGCAATCACTCCTTCCATCTGGCCACACTTCTTTATGTCAATCTGCCATAGATTGGCAAGGCACCGAGCCATCGATGGAGTGAAAGCGCATCTCAAGTGCCGCAATTAAAAAGGGTCAGAGAAGATAGAGAACTAAAGCACATCGTTCATTGAAGATTGTGTTCCATAGTTGCCTCAACTTTGGTAGATTGACCAAGTCCAAATTTCTAGCTCAGGCAGCACATGAGTGCATTCAAGGCTCAAGCCCTTCAAGATCGAATATTTATTCAAAGACTCGCCATCGCGCACATGCAGCTTGTCATTTTCTCTAAAAGAAGCATCAATTTTGATGGAAATAGCATTAACAAATGATGGACAATTATCCACCGCCAGTCCTTGTAATGCCAAGATGACTGATGGGATAAGTTCGCTATGCCATTTTTCAATCAGCTCCAGGAATTCAGACAGCCACATAAACTTTACTCAACAACTGTAGCCTGTTAGAAAATGCATCATTAAAGGTAAACTTGTAGTTAGCAAAAAGTAATTACTCTATAGATTATTAAGACCATCTAATTGCACAAAATTCGATAAGTGATGCATACCATTTCTTCAAACAATTTGGATAGTGGTGTCAAGATTTTCCTTCCAAAACCAGACTTCATGTCAAGCTTTGCATCTGCCCGTGTTTGTACCCTGTATTCTATCCAGCTTTGGCACAACTATTTGTCCTTCGAGAAGGACTCATTTTGGGACATCCGCTCACAATGACATCTTTCAAGAGAGGCAACATCAAAGTGCAGTCACTTAAGCTAAAAGATCTCAACCCTGTCAGCCCATAAAGATGCACATGCTTCAACTGATTGAAAGTCACTACACACCCCTCCTTACTCCCTCATCACTAATGACTTCTTTCAACATTTTACAATTTCTTATCCTCAATTCTGTAAGTTCCACCAAATTTTTAGCCGTTGTAGTAGTGAACATACTTGACAACCCATCACAATGCGACATATCTAGGGTCTTCAGTTGTGAAGGTGTCCTGACAAGGTAATAGCTCATGACTTGGGCCTTCTATGGGTTCCACATTGATGATGAGCTCCTCTTGATGAGATTAGCACAGAACGAGCTTTTCCCAGTTGGTTAAAATCGAAATAAAAAGACACGTGGGATATTGCACATTCCTCCCCGAGAGATAACGAAGCTCAAGAACTCTAAGCCTGCAGAAGAATTCCTCATCATGAAAATGCCCATGCCCATATCTCCATTTGTCCTGATAAATCCAATCTTAGCTCTTGTAGATTTGGGAATGCACCCTGAGACGATAGCCAAATCAGAATCTAAAGTCAGCTTAGTTAAATGAGTATAAAGTATTATTGTATAAGTTCTGCACATCCGATATAATAACCACAGTTTAAGATCTCGATTCTGGATCAACAAAAGGAAATGTGCCCACATGCAATAGCCATGTCGTTGAAATTTTATATTTGACTTGTATCCACATTTTACATAATTAAATCAGTACATTCCCGTTTCTATAGATACGTCGTGTGAAAATAAAAGTCGATCAATATATCACAATTCCACAATTTCAGAGATTAATGTCAACAAAAATGTCACGTCTTTCCCTTTTAGGATAACATCAGTCATTCTTGATAGGGCTCAAATTAGAAAACACAATTGTGCCTGGTAAGATCACCCCAATGCACACAGTTTTCAATCTTTTGTGGTACTTAAAGAGGCTAAACTATCGGGTAGCCTAAACATTTCTTAAGGTGGACTCAATGCGTTTCAATTCGTCAATACTTGATAGAACATATGATTGTCCATGTTATAATATTTATGTGGATTCAAAGATAGTCGTATAGACTATACACCTTCGTATGTGGAGTTACTGGGAATGATATGCTCGACTCGTGACCATAATCATCACTTCAAACATTCCAATCGAAGCAAAACAAATCATCTTAGGTCGTACTTTTCCAAACAACGAAGAGAGGCTGCTTTTGTAGTGGCATCTTAGTCTCAGTTTGTTATAGACATGCACCTCCATGATTTCAAGGCTTCGGCCAACCTAAGGCATGTGTATCATATGCATATCCAAACTTCAACTCTGTCATATATGCTTTTGAGCTCGAGAGAGGTTAACTTTGAGGAAGGACAGTAACCAAAACTTGTACTACATGTTGATGAGTTCCACAATTGCCACAGGCATTGATCTCCAAAAACAAATCTCCGCAAGTTGGGTAAGATTTTTGTACTGAGGTGGAAATAGAGAGGTGAGGCTCTTGCAATTGGAAACACTAACAAAAGCAGCTACAGAAGTTGACGTGATGGTTTGGAGTTCCTTATCCCAATACACACTTCAGCTTGTAATTTATTGCAGCTGCAGCTTTTTTAATTGGACGAGCAAAAGGAGTCTCATCCCAAAGGATTCAGTGATTGAAGTTAAAAACAACATCAACCGCGAACGCGACATCTACTACAAACTTTTTCCCTGCTTCCAAGCCATCCAAGAAATGCAAGAAAGGAACAATGAGCACTAGCTATTGCAACTCCCCACACCTCAAGTGATTTTAGATTTGAGAAAGAATCCACAGCAACGTGATTGTCTATACCATTTCGATGTGTGTCCAGATGCCGCTTAAACTCTGTCGGCCATGCCGTTCGAGCTGGACAGAGGTAATTTTGGGGAAGATGGTAACCCAAGACCTTGTCCTTCCACTCGATGAGTCTCCGCAATGTGCATGCATTGATCACCAACTCCTCCAAGTTGGTAAGCGGCTTTAGCTACTGAGGCTCTAGAAATAGCGAGGGTCGAGGCTCTTCACAAGCTGGAAACCACTAACAGAATGTAGGAATGCGAATTGACCTTCGCGGTGGAGGTCGTTTATCCCATGCATGCTTCAGTTGTGGCAATCCACTTTAACGCCAAGCACATTTAGTGGGGAATGAGCAATAGGATGCCCATCTAGAGTATTAGTGAGTGAAGCTTCACACAAAACAATTTCAGCGAACGAAAAGCAAGCTACATACAAAATATCGAGACTCTTGAGCTGTCATGATGGGAGAAACAATGTTCACGAGTTATTGCATGTTGATCACAAAAGCGATTTTAGATTGTGAAAAAGAAATCACGAGCAAATTGATGTCCCCATATCATCGATGTTATCCATGTCTTGGAGGGTTAATGACTCCAAGCGAGGAAATGAAACCGGCTGATTCACTTGTCGGAATTGGAGATTCAGTTAGTAAAATGAGTTACCAAGGGGAGGAGGGGAATTATTAAGTTGCATTAAAAGGAATAAAAGAGAAAAAAAATTAGACACACGGCACAAGTTCAAACTACAAGTAATAAAACTAACGCAACCATCGTGAACTAAGCAATATCTTTACATGTACATAAATGTTAAGTGGCCTATGCCCATATTTTATAATGGACATATACACCATAGAGGTGGACATGGACCAATTTCGGAACCGCCGGTTTTTTGACATGATGGTTCCCGAACCACAAAACGGCTATAAACAGTTTGGGTGACCAAACAGTATAATAGGAGATGCCCACGGGTCGGAACCGCCAGTTCGGGTTCGGGACCTATCAGGAACCGGCGGTTCGGGCCGATTCAAGGCTCGGTTTGGTTTCGATTGGAACG